>JAPPVO010008018.1:0-26466 GCA_030407325.1 Camellia japonica
TTTGCGCGTCGCACTGTTTTTTACAGTTTATCACTCGCGCTATTTTGCGCGTCGCACTGTTTTGTGCAGGTTATCACTCGCGCTATTTTGCGCGTCACTGTTTGTGCAGTTTATCGCTCGCTATTTTGCGCGTCGCACTGTTTTATGCACACACTCGCGCCATTTTGCGCGTCGCACTTTTTTACAGTTTATCACTCGCGCTATTTTGCGCGTTGCACTGTTTTGTGCAGTTCACACTCGCGCTATTTGCGTCGCACTTTTTTATGGTTTACGCTCGCGCAATTTTGCGCGTCGCACTGTTTTGTGCAGTTTATCACTCGCGCTATTTTGCGCGTCGCACAGTTTTTGTGCAGTTATCCTCGCGCTATTTTGCTCATCGCACTATTTTTGTGCAGTTTATCACTCGCGCTATTTTGCGCGTGGCACTGTTTTTACAGTTTATCACTCGCGCTATTTTCCGTCGCACTGTTTTGTGCAGTTCACACTCCGGTATTTTGCTCGTCGCACTGTTTTTACAGTTTATCACTCGCGCTATTTAGCGCGTTGTACTGTTTGTGCATCACATCGCGCTATTTTGCGCGTCGCACTGTTTTGTGCATCACACTCCCGGTATTTTGCTCGCCGCACTATTTTTTACAGCTTATCACTCCCGCTATTTTGCGTGTCGCACTGTCTTGTGCAGTTCGCACTCGCGCTATTTTGCGCGTCGCACTGTTTTTTACAGCTTATCACTCGCGCTATTTTGCGCGTCTCACTGTTTTGTGCAGTTCACACTCGCGCTATTTTGCACGTCGCACTGTTTTGTGCAGTTCACACTCGCGCTATTTTGCGTGTCGCACTGTTTTGTGCAGTTCACACTCGCGCTATTTTGCACATCGCACTGCTTTGTGCAGTTCACACTCGCGCTATTTTGCGCGTCGCACTGTTTTTTGCAGTTTATCACTTGCACTATTTTGCGCGTCGCACTGTTTTGTGCAGTTACACTGCGCTATTTGCGCTCGTACTGTTTTGTGCAGTTCACACTGTGCTATTTTGCGCGTCGCACTTTTGCAGTTCACACTAGCCGCTATTTGCGGTCGCACTTTGTTTAGTTATCACGCGCTATTTTGCACGTCGCACTGTTTTGTGCAGTTCACACTCGCGATATTTTGCGCGTCGCACTGTTTTGTGCAGTTCACAATCGCGCTATTTTTCCCGTCGCTCTGTTTTGTGCGGTTCACACTCGCACTATTTTGCGCGTCGCACTGTTTTTGGCAGTTTACCACCCCCGCTCTTTTGCGCTTCGTACAGTTTTGAGCAGTTCACACTCGCGCTATTTTACGCGTCGCACTGTTTTTTGCAGTTTATCACTCGCGCTACTTTGCGCTTCACACTGTTTTGTGCAGTTCACACTCGCGCTATTTTGCGCGTCGCACTGTTTTCTACAGTTTATCACTCGCGCTATTTTGCGCGTCGCACTGTTTTGTGCTGTTCACACTCGAGATATTTTGCGCGTCGCACTATTTTGTGCAGTTCTCACTCGCGTTATTTTGCGCGTTGCACTATATTTTAAAGTTTATCACTCGTGCTATTTTGCTCGTCGCACTGTTTTGTGCTGTTCGCACTCGCGCTATTTTGCGTGTCGCACTGTTTCGTGCAGTTTATCACTCGCGATATTTTGCGCGTCGCACTGTTTTGTGCAGTTCACACTCGCGCTATTCCGCGCGTCGCACTGTTTTGTGCTATTCACACTCGCGCTATTTTGCGCGTCGCACTGTTTTTTACAGTTTATCACTCGCGCTATTTTGTGCGTCGCACTATTTTGTGCAATTTACCACTCGCGCTATATTTCGCGTCGCACTATTTTGTGCGGTTCACACTCGCGCTATTTTGCGCGTCGCACAGTTTTGTGCGGTTCAAGTCGCGCTATTTTGCGCGTCGCACTGTTTCGTGCAGTTTATCACTTGCGCCATTTTGTGCATCGCACTGTTTTCTGCAGTTCACACTCGCGCTATTATGCGCGTCGCACAGTTTTGTGCTGTTCACACTCGCGATATTTTGCGCGTCGCACTGTTTTGTGCAGTTCTCACTCGGGCTATTTTGCGCGTTGCACTGTTTTTGCAGTTTATCACTCGTGCATTTTGCGCGTCGCACTGTTGTTTTCACACTCGTGCTATTGTTGAGTTCACGGCTCGCGCTATTTTTGCGCGTCGCACTATTTTTACAGTTTATCAATCGCGCTATTTTGCGCGTCGCACTGTTTTGTGCAATTCACACTCGCGCTATTTTGCGCGTCGCACTATTTTTTTACAGTTATCACTCGCGCTATTTTGCGCGTCACACTGTTTTGTGCAGTTACACTCGCGCTATTTTGCGCGTTCCACTGTTTTGTGCAGTTTATCACTCGTGCTATTTTGCGCGCGCACTGTTTTGCAGTTCACACTCGCGCTATTTTGCGCGTCGCACTTTTATACAGTTTATCACTCGCGCTATTTTGCGCGTCGCACTGTTTGTGCAGTTCACACTCGCGCTATTTTGCTCGTCGCACTGTTTTTACAGTTTATCACTCGCGCTATTTTGCGCGTCGCACTATTTGTGCAGTTTATCACTCTCGCTATTTGCGTTTTCACTGTTTTGTGCAGTTCACACTCACGCTATTTTACGCTTCGCACTGGTTTGTGCATTCACACTCGCGCTATTTGCGTGTCGCCAATTTTTGTGTAGTTTATCATCGCGTCATTTTGCACGTCGCACTGTTTTGTGCAGTTAACACTCATGCTATTTTGCGCGTCGCAATGTTTTGTGCAGTTTATCATCGTGCTATTTTGCGCGTCGCACTGTTTGTACAGTCACACTCGCGCTATTTTACGCGTCGCACTGTTTTGTGCAGTTTATCACTCGCGCTATTTTGCACTCGCACGTTTTTGGAGTTTATCACTCGCGCTATTTTGCACGTCTACTATTTTGTGCAGTCACACTCGCGCTATTTTGCGCGTCGCACTGTTTTGTGCAGTTCAAACTCGCTCTATTTTGCGCGTCGCGCTGTTTTGTGCGGTTCTCAGTCGCGCTATTTTGCGCGTCGCACTGTTTGGTGCAGTTTATCACTCGCGCTATTTTGCGCGTCGCACTGTTTTGTGCAGTTCACACTCGCGCTATTTAGGGCGTCGCACTGTTTTGTGCAGTTCACAATCGCGCTATTTTGCGCGTCGCACTGTATTGTGCAGTTCACACTCGCGCCATTTTGCGCGTCGCACTATTTTTTACAGTTTATCGCTCGCGCTATTTTGCGCGTCGCACTGTTTTGTGCAGGTTATCACTCGCGCTATTTTGCGCGTCCCACTGTTTTGTGCAGTTTATCGCTCGTGCTATTTTGCGCGTCGCACTGTTTTATGCGGCTCACACTCGCGCTATTTTGCGCGTCGCACTGTTTTTTACAGTTTATCCCTCGCGCTATTTTGCGCGTTGCACTGTTTTGTGCAGTTCACACTCGCGCTATTTTGCGCGTCGCACTATTTTTTACGGTTTATCGCTCGCGCTATTTTGCGCGTCGCACTGTTTTGTGCAGTTTATCACTCGCGCTATTTTGCGCGTCGCACAGTTTTGTGCAGTTTATCCCTCGCGCTATTTTGCTCATCGCACTATTTTGTGCAGTTTATCACTCGCGCTATTTCGCGTGGCACTGTTTTTTACAGTTTATCACTCGCGCTATTTTGCCCGTCGCACTGTTTTGTGCAGTTCACACTCCCGGTATTTTGCTCGTCGCACTGCTTTTTACAGTTTATCACTCGCGCTATTTAGCGCGTCGTACTGTTTTGTGCAGTTCACACTCGCGCTATTTTGCGCGTCGCACTGTTTTGTGCAATTCACACTCCCGGTATTTTGCTCGCCGCACTGTTTTTTACAGCTTATCACTCCCGCTATTTTGCGTGTCGCACTGTCTGTGCATCACACTCGCGCTATTTGCGCTCCACTGTTTTTACAGCTTATCACTCGCGCTATTTTGCGCGTCTCACTGTTTTGTGCAGTTCACACTCGCGCTATTTTGCACGTCGCACTGTTTTGTGCAGTTCACACTCGCGCTATTTGCGTGTCGCACTGTTTTGGCAGTTCACACTCGCACTATTTTGCACATCGCTCTGTTTGTGCGGTTCACACACGCGCTATTTTGCGCGTCGCACTATTTTTTGCAGTTTATCACTTGCACTATTTTGCGCGTCGCGCTGTTTTGTGCAGTTTATCACTTGCGCTATTTTGCGCTTCGTACTGTTTTGTGCAGTTCACACTCGTGCTATTTTGCGCGTCGCACTGTTTTTGAAGTTCACAATCGCGCTATTTTGCGCGTCGCACTGTTTTGTGCAGTTCACACTAGCGCTATTTTGCGCGTCGCACTATTTTGTGTAGTTTATCACTCGCGCTATTTTGCACGTCGCACTGTTTTGTGCAGTTCACACTCGCGCTATTTTGCGCGTCGCACTGTTTTGTGCAGTTTTCACTCGCGCTATTTTCCCGTCGCACTGTTTTGTGCGGTTCACACTCGCACTATTTTGCGCGTCGCACTGTTTTGGCATTTACACCCCCGCTCTTTGCGCTTCGTACTGTTTTGAGCAGTTCACACTCGCGCTATTTTACGCGTCGCACTGTTTTTTGCAGTTTATCACTCGCGCTACTTTGCGCTTCACACTGTTTTGTGCAGTTCACACTCGCGCTATTTTGCGGGTCGCAATGTTTTGTGCAGTTTATCACTCGCGCTAGTTTGCGCGTCGCACTGTTTTGTGCAGTTTATCGGTCGCGCTATTTTGCGCGTCGCAATGTTTTGTGCAGTTTATCACTCACGCTATTTTGCGCGTCGCACTGTTTTGTGCAGTTCACACTCGCGCTATTTTGCGCGTCGCACTGTTTTGTGCAGTTCACACTCGCGCTATTTTGCGCGTCGTACAGTTTTGTGCAGTTTATCCCTCGCGCTATTTTGTGCGTCGCACTGTTTTGTGCAGTTCTCACTCGCGCTATTTTGCGCGTCGCACTGTTTTTTACAGTTTATCACTTGCGCTATTTTGCGCGTCGCACTATTTTGTGCCGTTCACACTCGCGCTATTTTGCGCGTCGCACTGCTTTTTACAGTTTATCACTCGCGCTATTTTGCGCGTCGCACTGTTTTGTGCAGTTTATCACTCGCGCTATTTTGCGCTTCGTACTGTTTTGTGCAGTTCACACTCGCGCTATTTTGCGCATCGCACTGTTTTTTGCAATTTATCACTCGCGCTACTTTGCGCTTCGCACTGTTTTGTGCAGTTCACACTCGCGCTATTTTGCGCGTCGCACTATTTTGTGCAGTTCACACTCGCGCTATTTTGCCGTCGCACTGTTTTGTGCGGTTCACACTCGCGCTATTTTGCACGTCGCTCTGCTTTGTACGGTTCACACTCGCGTTATTTTGCGAGTCGCACTGTTTTTTACAGTTTATCACTCGCGCTATTTTGCGCGTCGCACTGTTTTGTGCAGTTTATCACTCGCGCAATTTTGCGCTTCGTACTGTTTTGTGCAGTTCACACTCGTGCTATTTTGCGCGTCGCACTGTTTTTTGAAGTTCACAATCGCGCTATTTTGCGCATCGCACTGTTTTGTGCAGTTCACACTCGCGCTATTTTGCGCATCGCACTGTTTTGTGCAGTTTATCACTCGCGCTATTTTGCGCGTCGCACTGTTTTGTGCAGTTTATCACTTGCGCTATTTTGCACGTCGCACTGTTTTGTGCAGTTCACACTCGCGCTACTTTGCGCGTCGCACTGTTTTGTGCAGTTCACAATCGCGCTATTTTGCACGTCGCTCTGTTTTGTGCGGTTCACACTCGCACTATTTTGCGCGTCGCACTGTTTTTTGCAGTTTATCACTTGCGCTCTTTTGCGCTTCGTACTGTTTTGGGCAGTTCACACTCGCGCTATTTTGCGCGTCGCACTGTTTTTTGCTGTTTATCACTCGCGCTACTTTGCGCTTCACACTGTTTTGTGCAGTTCACACTCGCGCTATTTTGCGGGTCGCAATGTTTTTGTGCAGTTTATCACTTGCGCTATTTTGCGCATCGCACTGTTTTGTGCAGTTCACACTAGCGCTATTTTGCGCGTCGCAATGTTTTGTGCAGTTCACACTGGCGCTATTTTACGCGTCGCACTGTTTTGTGCATTTCACGCACGCGGTATTTTGCGCGTCGCACTGTTTTTTACAGTTTATCACTTGTGCTATTTTGCGCGTCGCACTGTTTTTTACAGTTTATCACACATGCTATTTTGCGCGTCGCACTGTTTTGTGCAGTTTATCACTCGCGCTATTTTGTGCGTCGCACTGTTTTTTACAGTTTATCACTCGCACTATTTTGCGCGTCGCACTGTTTTGTGCAGTTCACACTCGCGCTATTTTGCGCGTCGCACTATTTTTTACAGCGTATCACTCGCGTCATTTTGTGCGTCGCACTGTTTTGTGCAGTTTATCACTCGCGCTATTTTGCGCGACGCACTGTTTTGTGCGGCTCACACTCGCGCTATTTTGCGCGTCGCACTGTTTTTTCCAGTTTATCACTCGCACTATTTTGCGCGTCGCACTGTTTTGTGCAGTTTACCACTCGCGCTATTTTGCGCGTCGCACTATTTTGTGCAGTTTATCACTCGCGCTATTTTGCGCGTCGCACTGTATTGTGCGGTTCACACTCGCACTATTTTGCGCGTCGCACTGTTTTTGACAGTTTATCACTCGCACTATGTTGCGCGTCACACCGTTTTATGCCGTTTATCACTCGCGCTATTTCGCGCGTCGCACTATTTTGTGCTATTCACACTCGCGATATTTCGCGCGTCGCACTGTTTTTTATAGTTTATCACTCGCGCTATTTTGCAAGTCGCACTGTTTTGTGCAGTTTATCACTCGCGTTATTTTGCGGGTCGCACTGTTTTGTGCAGTTTATCACTCGTGCTATTTTGCGCGTCGCACTATTTTGTACAATTCACACTCGCGCTATTTTGCGCGTCGCACTGTTTTTTACAGTTTATCATTCGCGCTATTTTGTGCGTCGCACAGTTTTGTGCAGTTTATCCCTCGCGCTATTTTGCGGGTCGCACTGTTTCGTGCAGTTCTCATTCGCGCTATTTTGCGCGTCGCACTGTTTTTTACAGTTTATCACTCGCGCTATTTTGCGTGTCGCACTGTTTGGTGTCGTTCACACTCGCGCTATTTTTGCGCGTCGCACTGCTTTTTACAGTTTATCACTCGCACTATTTTGCGCGTCGCACTGTTTTGTGCAGTTTATCACTCGTGCTATTTTGCGCTTCGTATTGTTTTGTGTAGTTCACACTCGCGCTATTTTGCGCATCGCACTGTTTTTTGCAATTTATCACTCGCGCTACTTTGCGCTTCTTACTGTTTTCTGTAGTTCACACTCGCGCTATTTTGTGCGTCGGACTATTTTGTGCAGTTCACACTCGCGCTATTTTACACGTCGCACTGTTTTGTGCGGTTTACACTCGCGCTATCTTGCACGTCGCTCTGCTTTGTGCGGTTCACACTCGCGCTATTTTGCGAGTCACACTGTTTTTTGCAGTTTATCACTCGCGCTATTTTGCGCGTCGCACTGTTTTTTGAAGTTCACAATCGCGCTATTTTGCGCATCGCATTGTTTTGTGCAGTTCACACTCGCGCTATTTTGCGCATCGCACTGTTTTGTGCAGTTTATCACTCGCGCTATTTTGCGCGTCGCACTGTTTTGTGCAGTTTATCACTAGCGCTATTTTGCACGTCGCACTGTTTTGTGCAGTTCACACTCGCGCTACTTTGCGCGTCGCACTGTTTGGTGCAGTTCACAATCGCGCTATTTTGCACGTCGCTCTGTTTTGTGCTGTTCACACTCGCACTATTTTGCGCGTCGTACTGTTTTTTGCAGTTTATCACTTGCGCTCTTTTGCGCTTCGTACTGTTTTGGGCAGTTCACACTCGCGCTATTTTGCGCGTCGCACTGTTTTTTGCAGTTTATCACTCGCACTACTTTGCGCTTCACACTGTTTTGTGCAGTTCACACTCGCGCTATTTTGCGGGTCGCAATGTTTTGTGCAGTTTATCACTCGCGCTATTTTGCGCATCGCATTGTTTTGTGCAGTTTATCAGTCGCGTTATTTTGCGCGTCGCAATGTTTTGTGCAGTTTATCACTTGCGCTATTTTGCGCGTCGCACTGTTTTGTGCAGTTCACACTAGCGCTATTTTGCGCGTCGCACTCCTTTGTGCAGTTCACACTCGTGCTATTTTGCGCGTCGCACTATTTTGTGCAGTTCACACTCGCGCTATTTTGCGCGTCGCACAGTTTTGTGCAATTTATCGCTCGCGCTATTTTGCGCGTCGCACTATTTTGTGCGGTTCTCACTCGCGCTATTTTGCGCGTCGCACTGTTTTTTACAGTTTATCACTCGCGCTATTTTGCGCGTCGCACTGTTTTGTGCAGTTCACACTCGCGCTATTTTGCGCGTCGCACTGCTTTTTACAGTTTATCACTCGCGCTATTTTGCGCGTCGCACTATTTTCTGCAGTTTATCACTCGCGCTAATTTGCGCTTCGTACTGTTTTGTGTAGTTCACGCTCGCGCTATTTTGCGCGTCGCACTGTTTTTTGCATTTTATCACTCGCGCTATTTTGCGCTTCGCACTGTTTTGTGGAGTTCACACTCGCGCTATTTTGCGGGTCGCAATGTTTTGTGCAGTTTATCACTCGCGCTATTTTGCGCGTCGCACTGTTTTGTGCAGTTTAACACTCCCGCAATTTTGCGCGTCGCAATGTTTTGTGCAGTTTATCACTCGCGCTATTTTGCACGTCGCACTGTTTTGTACAGTTCACACTCGCGCTATTTTACGCGTCGCACTATTTTGTGCAGTTCGCACTCGCGTTATTTTGCGCGTCGCGCTGTTTTGTGCAGTTCCCACTCGCGCTATTTTGCACGTCGCACTGTTTTGGGCGGTTCACACTCGCGCTATTTTGCACGTCGCTCTGCTTTATGCGGTTCACACTCGCGCTATTTTGCGCGTCGCACTGTTTTTTGCAGTTTATCACTCGCACTATTTTGCGCGTCGCACTGTTTTGTGCAGTTTATCACACGCGCTATTTTGCGCGTCGCACTGTTTTGTGCAGTTTATCACTCGCGCTATTTTGCGCGTCGCACTGTTTTGTGCAGTTCACACTTGCGCTATTTTGCGCGTCGCACTGTTTTGTGCAGTTCACACTCGTGCTATTTTGCGCGTCGCAATGTTTTGTGCAGTTCACAATCGCGCTATTTTCATGTCGCTCTGTTTTGTGCGGTTCACACTCGTACTATTTTGCGCGTCGCACTGTTTTTTGCAGTTTATCACTCGCGCTCTTTTGCGCTTCGTACTGTTTTGAGCAGTTCACACTGGCGCTATTTTGTGCGTCGCACTGTTTTCTGCAGTTTATCACTCGCGCTACTTTGCACTTCACACTGTTTTGTGCAGTTCACACTCGCGCTATTTTGCGGGTCGCAATGTTCTGTGCAGTTTCTCACTCGCGCTATTTTGCTCGTCGCACTGTTTTGTGCAGTTTATCAGTCGCGCTATTTTGCGCGTCGCAATGTTTTGTGCAGTTTATCACTCGCGCTATTTTGAGCGTCGCACTGTTTTGTGCAGTTCACACTTGCGCTATTTTGCGCGTCGCATTGTTTTGTGCAGTTCACACTCGCGCTATTTTGCGCGTCGCGCTATTTTGTGCAACTCACACCCGCGCTATTTTGCGCGTCGCACAGTTTTGTACGGTTTATCCCTCGCGCTATTTTGCGCGTCGCACTGTTTTGTGCGGCTTATCACTCGCACTATTTTGCGCATCGCACTGTTTTTTACAGTTTATCACCCGATCTATTTTGCGCGTCGCACTGTTTTGTGCAGTTCACACTCGCGCTATATTGCGCGTCGCACTGCTTTTTACAGTTTATCACTCGCGCTATTTTGCGCGTCGTGCTGTTTTGTGCAGTTTATCACTCGTGCTATTTTGCGCTTCGTACTGTTTTGTGCAGTTCACACTCGCACTATTTTGCGCGTCGCACTATTTTTTGCAATTTATCCCTCGCGCTACTTTGCGCTTTGCACTGTTTTGTGCAGTTCACACTCGCGCTATTTTGCGTGTCGCAATGTTTTGTGCAGTTTATCACTCGCGCTATTTTGCGCGTCGCACTGTTTTGTGCAGTTTAAGACTCACGCTATTTTGCGCGTCGCAATGTTTTGTGTAGTTTATCACTCGCGCTATTTTGCGCGTCGCATTGTTTTGTGCAGTTTATCACTCGCGCTATTTTGCACGTCGCATTATTTTGTGCAGTTCACACTCGCGTTATTTTGTGCGTCGCACTGTTTTGTGCAGTTCACAATCGCGCTATTTTGCACGTCGCTCTGTTTTATGCGGTTCACACTCGCACTATTTTGCGCGTCGCACTGTTTTTTGCAGTTTATCACTCGCGCTCTTTTGCGCTTCATACTGTTTTGAGCAGTTCACACTCGCGCTATTTTGCGCATCGCACTGTTTTCTGCAGTTTATCACTCGCGCTACTTTGCGCTTCACACTGTTTTGTGCAGTTCACACTCGCGCTATTTTGCGGGTCGCAATGTTTTGTGCAGTTTGTCACTCGCGCTATTTTGCGCGTCGCACTGTTTTGTGCAGTTTATTAGTCGAGCTATTTTGCGCGTCGCAATGTTTTGTGCAGTTTATCACTCGCGCTATTTTGCGCGTCGCACTGTTTTGTGCAGTTCACACTCGCGCAATTTTGCGCGTCGCACTGTTTTGTGCAGTTCACACTCGCGCTATTTTGCGCGTCGCACAGTTTTGTGCGTCGCACAGTTTTGTGCGGTTTATCCCTCGCGCTATTTTGCGCGTCGCACTGTTTTGTGCGGTTTATCACTCGCGCTATTTTGCGCGTCGCACTGTTTTTTACAGTTTATCACTCGCGCTATTGTAGACACCCCATTTTTGACCGTCCTCAAGACCTGGACGTCACCGCTTGAACACTCAGTGATTATCCATGTTCGTGTTCGTTTGGAGTTCCCGGAGTTCTCGGCTGCGCGCGCCTTGCCTCAGGACCTCCGAACTCGACCGTTTTGTGTTTGGTTTTGCACCAAACACTTGTGTTTTGCCTTGGAAGGGCAGGGAATGCTTTGTGAGGATCCCCACACACCACCGGCAGTGGCTAGAGGCCACCGGCTGGTTGGTGTTGCCACTGCACTATTTTGTGCCGGTCGGCAGTCAATTTTGGCAAATGACCATTTTGCCCTGCCGACTACTGTACAGCTGCTTTATCAGATATTTTTAGACAACTGTATCACTTTTTTCTCCCCTCCATACACGTGTATGGAGGGATGAGCCTTTAGGCTTGCTTAACTTGTAAGTTTTGTGCCTATACAAGAGAAGCCTCTTCTCTTGACTCAAGGGTTGAAGTTCTTGAGAGACTTAGCCATTTTTAGAGAGAACCAAGCTCTGGTTTCTAGGGTTAGAATAGATACACATCCTATCTCTCTCTTTCTCTTTTGTATTCTAGGTGTTTTGGTTCACATTATTGCACTAAAACACCTAGTCTTCCACCTTTCCTTGGTGTCCTCAAAAATTAGAGCTTATTCTTGAAGTTTTTGGCTGATTTGAAGCTCAAGGAAGCAACAACATCAACCTTTGTGAAAGTGGTCATCAAGGGTAAGAAACTAGCTCTTTTTACCCCATTCTTGCACTCCATTTTTGCCTAGTTTTGGACTATTTTTGTGCTTAGTCTTTAACACATAAAAGTTCTATTTTTTAAGCCTCTTTATTGTTTATTAAGAGTGCTTGGTGGTTTGGGCAAGTTTGACCACCCTTAGGCCTTGAAAAGGCCCCTTTTTTGTGCTATTTTGTGAGAGATCCGAGACTTTGGTGCTTGGGCCTCTCCACCACTAAAATCTTGAGGGATTTCAGTGGTGGAGATGGTGCCTTGAAGTCTTCAAAAGTGGAGGGCCACCCCCTCTCCTTGATGTCCTTGGAAAGGGCAAGTTTTGGCCTCCAAAGGAGCACCATGTTTGGTTGTTTGTTGAGCATGTCTTGGTTGCATTTATGTTTATTATGCCCTAATATGACATTGTTATAAGTTGGTTTTGGTCCCCTATGCATGATTAGCATAGTTGCCTTGTAATGCCTCTTTGGTCCCTTAACATGCCTAAGTTGTGTGCCTTAGTTTCTAGCATGTTTTGGCTTGCATTTGTGAAGATTTTGTGCTCATATTGCCGTGTTTTAGGTCTGTCCATAGTCATTTTGGTCAATCTTAGCATGCATTATATAGCCTCTTTGTATTTGGCTTGTTGGCCTTAAGAGCATGAATGTATAGCATGCCTTGTTTGCATCATTTTAGTGGCTTGGAACCACCTAGCATGCTATTTCAGTCTCTTTGGTGTGCTTGTATGCTTGCCTTAGTTGCCTCTTTAGTGCTTCAAAAGCATGTGTTGTATGCTCCATGTTTTGGCCTTAATGCATGCCTTTGGTTTCATGTCATCTAGATGCCATCTAGGTGGTCCTTTAGACTTAGTTTTATGTGTTAAAACTCTGATTTTAGTTGCTTAAGTATTGCCATGTATGGTTGTACTAGGTGGGGTTCAAAGCCTCATTGGCTTGCTTTAATGCTTGGACCATTTGTATCCCTTGTTTGACTTGCTTTGTTAGTTGGTTTGGCACCATGTTTTGCATGCTTTTTAGAGCTTACTATGCATACTAATGGTCCATATTTGTGCCTCTTAGGTGTGTTTAAGAGTTGCTTAATTATGCTTAAGTGTTGGTGCCTTAACTTGTGCATGTATGCATGTGTGTTTGGCCCTCATGATTTAGCATTTGGCCACTGATTTTAAGCCTATTTGAGTTGCCTAAGTCATGTGTAAGATCATCATTTAATTGGTTTGCATGCTTGTCTTGAATGCTTGCTTGAACCCTTTGCATAAGTATGTTGCATAGTCCATGTTGCATGCCTAGTTGACATACTTAGGGTTGCATTTGCATTGTGCATGTTTGACCTCTTGAAGTGGAGTATGATAGAGGTTTAGCACCCTTGTTTGCTTGTTGCATTGCATGCATTTGAAATCAAAGTTGCACTCTTGGTTCTTTGGGCCATCATGCATGGAAATGCGTGATTGGTGGTCCGGGAATCGAGGCACATGCCTCCTTGAGTCCAAAACATGATAAGGGGTGTGTGTAGTGCATAAATACCTTGAATCACATTGCCATGCATGTTGTTGTCCTCTGCTGCTGTGAGTTGCAGGTTTTGCAGGCATTCAGTGCCGGACGGCAGTGTTTAGTGCCGACCGGCAGTAAACAAGCTGCCGATGGATGAATTTTGTGCCGGTGGCCTCCTCCTTCAGCCGGTGGTGCTCTACCCCAGCCGGTGGTACTCCCCAGTTCCCTGAGAGGTACTCTCTGGGACTTTGGCAATTTTCTGAGGAGGAGAGCAGAGAGAAACAGAGGCAATCCGTGCATGGCAGTGCGGTTCCGAGCCAGTCCCGAGCGCGTGTTGCATCCGGTCCTCATCTCGAGGCGGTTTACTGCTTTAATTAGATTAATTAATTTATTTGATTAATTTAGTGAAATTTGTAATATTTTAATTAGCTTGCGTAGTTAATTAATTTGTATATTCTTTTGGTCCCTCCGTGTGAGGGCGTATTTGTAATAAGTGTGTGTGAGTGGGGTGTATGTCTTCCAATCCCCATTTCTTTCTTCCCTTTTATTTACCTGCTTATGATGGTAGATTAGGGCATATCTAAATTAGCATACCTTATACCTTATGCAATGCATGCGTGCATTCATGCATTTGTTTACATGCACCGGGCTCGATACATCATGCAAACTGCATCGTACTTTCAATTCCAAATTGAATACGTGCATCGAATGATTGCATTTCACATGCCATGTCTAGGATAGCCGAGCCTGCCTAGATTACAACTTTGCATGTGTTGCATTAGACATTTCAGTATGCTTAGGTACATGCATGGATTTCTGATAAGCTTCTGTTTTGGCAAGGAGTACGATGTAAGTATCTATGCTTTAGCATCTCGCATGCGTGTGAATGTTAACATGACAGCATGTTTACCATGTGGCTAGTTGCTTATGTGATAAACTGTTTGAATGCCTGTGGGTGGAGGTTGGATTGCTTGAGTTGGAATAACTCATTGAAATCCGTATTTTAGCCTACTTACGAGTAGCAAATTCCAAAGCATTTTCAAAGAAAAACAGATATGCAATGCTTATTTCCAAATTAGGCAATCTAGTCTATACTTGTTTTGCTGTGTGCATAAACGTAATAAATCTAGGCTAATAACCGGTATAAGAGCATGTAATGTTTTCAAAATCGGATATCACGGTTAGTAGAGGCCGGTCTTCGAACCGGGCGAAAGGGGGTGCTCATAGCTGACCTTCCCCGATCGTACCCAAGCTCCCGAGCCAAGACATTTGGTGATGACGGACACGTGGCCTTCGGCACCGAGTCAGGGTTTCCTAAATTCCTCCATTAAAAATATTTAGGTGGCGACTCTGTAATCTGCAAAGCAGTCCATGTTTGGCACTACTTTTCAAAAATCTGTTTCTCTTCAAAACGATTTGCGAGAGTTGGACTCTTTGGTTCAGATTTAGAACCGCAACACAAAACAAAACAAAGGGAGTCCGAACTGTAGCGAGGTCCCCCGCGGGCACATGTTACAGCTATTTTGCGCGTCGCACTGTTTTGTGCAGTTCACACTCGCGCTATTTTGCGCGTCGCACTGCTTTTTACAGTTTATCACTCGCGCTATTTTGCGCGTCACACTGTTTTGTGCAGTTTATCACTCGCGCTATTTTGCGCTTCGTACTGTTTTGTGTAGTTCACACTCGCGCTATTTTGTGCGTCGCACTGTTTTTTGCAATTTATCACTCGCGCTACTTTGCGCTTCGCACTATTTTGTGCAGTTCACACTCGCGCTATTTTGCGTGTCGCAATGTTTTGTGTAGTTTATCACTCGTGCTATTTTGCGCGTCGCACTGTTTAGTGCAGTTTAAGACTCACGCTATTTTGCGCATCGCAATGTTTTGTGCAGTTTATCACTCGCGCTACTTTGCGCGTCACACTGTTTTGTACAGTTCACACTCGCGCTATTTTACGCGTCGCACTGTTTTGTGCAGTTTTTCAATCGCGCTATTTTGCACGTCGCACTATTTTCTGTAGTTCACACTCGCGTTATTTTGCACGTCGCACTGTTTTGTGCAGTTGACACTCGCGCTTTTTTGTGCGTCGCACTGTTTTGTGCAGTTCACACCCTGCGCTATTTTGCACGTCGCTCTGCTTTGTGCGGTTCACACTCGGGCTATTTTGCGCATCGCACTGTTTTTTTGCAGTTTACCACTCGCACTATTTTGCGCGTCGCACTGTTTTGTGCAGTTTATCACTCGCGCTATTTTGCGCTTCGTACTGTTCTATGCAGTTCACACTCGTGCTATTTTGCGCGTCGCACTGGTTTTTGAAGTTCACAATCGCGATATTTTGCGCGTCGCACTGTTTTGTGCAGTTCACACTCGCGCTATTTTGCGCGTCGCACTTTTTTGTGCAGTTTATCACTCGTGCTATTTTGCGCGTCGCACTGTTTTGTGCAATTTATCACTCGCGCTACTTTGCGCGTCACACTGTTTTGTGCAGTTTATCACTCGCGCTATGTTGCCCGTTGCACTGTTTTGTGCAGTTCACAATCGCGCTATTTTGCACGTCGCTCTGTTTTGTGCGGTTCACACTCGCACTATTTTGTGCGTCGCACTGTTTTTTGCAGTTTATCACTCGCACTATTTTGCGCGTCGCACTGTTTTGTGCAGTTTATCACTCGCGCTATTTTGCGCTTCATACTGTTTTGTGCAGTTCACACTCGTGCTATTTTGCGTGTCGCACTGTTTTTTGAAGTTCACAATCACGCTATTTTGCGCGTAGCACTATTTTGTGCAGTTTATCACTTACGCTATTTTGCGCGTCGCACTGTTTTGTGGAGTTTATCACTCGCGCTATTTTGCAAGTCGCACTGTTTTGTGCAGTTCACACTCGCGCTATTTTGCGCGTCGCACTTTTTTTTCAAGTTTATCACTCGCACTATTTTGCGCGTCGCACTGTTTTGTGCAGTTTATCACTCGCGCTATTTTGCGCTTCGTACTGTTTTGTGCAGTTCACACTCGTGCTATTTTGCGCGTCGCACTATTTTTTGAAGTTCACAATCACGCTATTTTGCGCATCGCACTGTTTTGTGCGGTTTATCACTCGCGCTATTTTGCGCGTCGCACTGTTTTGTGCAGTTTATCACTCGCGCTATTTTGCACGTCGCACTGTTCTGTGCAGTTCACACTCACGCTATTTTGCGCGTCGCACTGTTTTTTGCAGTTTATCACTCGCACTATTTTGCGCGTCGCACTGTTTTGTGCAGTTTATCACGCGCTATTTGCGCTTCGTACTGTTTTGTGCAGTTCACACTCGTACTATTTTGCACGTCGCACTGTTTTTTGAATTTCACAATCGCGCTATTTTGCGCGTCGCACTATTTTGTGCAGTTCACACTCGCGCTATTTTGCGCGTCGCAATGTTTTTTGCAGTTTATCACTCGTGCAATTTTGCGTGTTGCATGTTTTGTGCAGCTCACACTCGCGCTATTTTGCGCGTCGCACTGTTTTGTGCAGTTCACACTCGCGCTATTTTGCTTGTCGCACTGTTTTGTGTAGTTCACACTCGCGCTATTTTGCGCGTCGCACTGTTTTTTGAAGTTTATCACTCGTGCTATTTTGCGCGTCACACTGTTTTGTGTAGTTCACACTCGCGCTATTTTGTGCGTCTCACTGTTTTGTGAAGTTCACACTCGCGCTATTTAGGGCGTCGCACTATTTTGTGCAGTTCACAATCGCGCTATTTTGCGTGTGGCACTGTTTTGTGCAGTTCACACTCGCGCTATTTTGCGCGTCGCACTATTTTTTCCAGTTTATCACTCGCGCTATTTTGCGCGTCGCACTGTTTTGTGCAGTTTATCACTCGCGCTATTTTGCACGTCGCACTGTTTTGTTCAGTTCACACTCACGCTATTTTTCGTGTCGCACTGTTTTCTGCAGTTTATCACTCGCGCTACTTTGCGCTTCACACTGTTTGTGCAGTTCACACTCGCGCTTTTGCGGGTCGCAATGTTTTCTGCAGTTTATCACTCGCGCTATTTTGCGCGTCGCACTGTTTTGTGCAGTTTATCACTCGCGCTATTTTGCCCGTCGCGCTGTTTTGTGCAGTTCACACTCGCGCTATTTTGCGCGTCGCACTGTTTTGTGCAA
The DNA here is from genome assembly GCA_030407325.1 of Camellia japonica. Lineage (NCBI taxonomy): Eukaryota > Viridiplantae > Streptophyta > Magnoliopsida > Ericales > Theaceae > Camellia > Camellia japonica. The sequence goes on from JAPPVO010008018.1 coordinate 17,318, forward strand.
TTCACAATCGCGCTATTTTGCCCGTCGTTCTGTTTTGTGCGGTTCACACTCGCACTATTTTGCGCGTCGCACTGTTTTTAGCAGTTTATCACTCGCGCTCTTTTGCGCATCGCACTGTTTTGTGCAGTTTATCACTGGCGCTATTTTGCGCTTCGCACTGTTTTGTGCAGTTCACAATCGTGCTATTTTGCGCGTCGCACTGTTTTGTGCAGTTTATCACTCGAGCTATTTTGCGCGTTGCACAATTTTTTGCAGTTTATCACTCGCGCAATTTTGCGCGTCGCACTGTTTTGTGCAGTTTATCACTCGCGCTATTTTGCGCTTCGTACTGTTTTGAGCAGTTCACACTCGCGCTATTTTGCACGTCGCACTATTTTTTGCAGTTTCTCACTCACGCTACTTTGCGCTTCACACTGTTTTGTGCAGTTCACACTCGCGCTATTTTGGCGTGTCGCACTGTTTTCTGCAGTTTATCACTCGCACTACTTTGCGCTTCACACTGTTTTGTGCAGTTCACACTCGCGCTATTTTGCGGGTCGCAATGTTTTGTGTAGTTTATCACTCGCGCTATTTTGCGCGTCGCACTGTTTTGTGCAGTTTATCAGTCGCGCTATTTTGCGCGTCGCAATGTTTTGTGCTGTTTATCACTCGCGCTATTTTGCGCGTTGCACTGTTTTGTACAGTTCACACATGCGCTATTTTGCGCGTCGCACTGTTTTGTGCAGTTCACACTTGCGCTATTTTGCGCGTCGTACAGTTTTGTGCAGTTTATCCCTCGCGCTATTTTGCGCGTCGCACTGTTTTGTGTAGTTCTCACTCGCGCTATTTTGCACGTCGCACTGTTTTTTACAGTTTATCGCTCGCGTAATTTTGCGCGTCGCACTGTTTTGTGCAGTTCACACTCGCGCTATTTTGCGCGTCGCACTGTTTTTTACAGTTTATCACTCGCGCTATTTTGCGCGTCGCACTGTTTTGTGCAGTTTATCACTCGCGCTATTTTGTATTTCGTACTATTTTGTGCAGTTCACGCTTGCGCTATTTTGCGCGTCGCATTGTTTTTTATAATTTATCACTCGCGCTACTTTGCGCTTTGCACTGTTTTGTGCAGTTCACACTCGCGCTGTTTTGCGGGTCGCAATGTTTTGTGCAGTTTATCACTCGCGCTATTTTGCGCGTCACACTGTTTTGTGCAGTTTATCACTCGCGCTATTTTGCGCTTCATACTATTTTGTGCACTTCACACTCGCGCTATTTTGCGCGTCGCAATGTTTTTTGCAGTTTATCACTCGTGCTATTTTGCGCGTCGCACTGTTTTGTGCAGCTCACACTCGCGCTATTTTGCGCGTCGTACTGTTTTGTGCAGTTCACACTCGTGCTATTTTGCACGCCGCACGGTTTTGTGCAGTTCACACTCGCGCTATTTTGCGTGTCGCACTGTTTTTTGAAGTTTATCACTCGCGCTATTTTATGCGTTACACTGTTTTGTGCAGTTCACACTCGCGCTATTTTGCGCGTCGCACCGTTTTGTGTAGTTCACACTCGCGCTATTTGGGGCGTTGCACTGTTTTGTGCAGTTCACAATCGCGCTATTTTGCGCGTCGCACTATTTTGTGCAGTTCACACTCGCGCTACTTTGCGCGTCGCACTATTTTGTCCAGTTTATCACTCGCGCTATTTTGCGCGTCGCACTGTTTTGTGCAGTTTATCACTCGCGCTATTTTGCACGTCGCACTGTTTTGTGCAGTTCACAATCGCGTTATTTTGCACGTCGCACAGTCGTACTGTTTTGTGCACTTTATCACTCGCGCTATTTTGTACGTCGCACTGTTTTGTACGGTTCACACTCGCGCTATTTTGCGCGTCGCACTGTTTTGTGCAGTTCACAATCGCGCTATTTTGCACGTCGCTCTGTTTTGTGCGGTTCACACTCGCACTATTTTGCACGTCGCACTGTTTTTTGCTGTTTATCACTCGCGCTCTTTTGCGCGTCGCACTGTTTTGTGCAGTTTATCATTGGCGCTATTTTGCGCTTCGCACTGTTTTGTGCAGTTCACAATCGCGCAATTTTGCGCGTCGCACTGTTTTGTGCAGTTTATCACTCGCGCTATTTTGCGCTCCGTACTGTTTTGTGCAGTTCACACTCGCGCTATTTTGCGTGTCGCACTGTTTTTTACAGTTTATCACTCGCGCTACTTTGCGCTTCACACTGTTTTGTGCACTTCACACTCGCGCTATTTTGCGCGTCGCAATGTTTTGTGCAGTTTATCACTCGCGCTATTTTGCGCGTCGCACTGTTTTGTGCAGTTTATCACTCGCCCTATTTTGCACGTCGCACTGTTTTGTGCAGTTCACACTCGCGCTATTTTGCGCGTCGCACTGTTTTGTGCAGTTCACAATCGCGCTATTTTGCTCGTCATTCTGTTTTGTGCGGTTCACACTCGCACTATTTTGCGCGTCGCACTGTTTTTTGCAGTTTATCACTCGCGCTCTTTTGCGCGTCGCACTGTTTTGGGCAGTTTATCACTGGCGCTATTTTGCGATTCGCACTGTTTTGTGCAGTTCACAATCGCGCTATTTTGCGCGTCGCACTGTTTTGTGCAGTTTATCACTCGCGCTATTTTGTGCGTTGCACAATTTTTTGCAGTTTATCACTCGCGCAATTTTGCGCGTCGCACTGTTTTGTGCAGTTTATCACTCGTGCTATTTTGCGCTTCGTACTGTTTTGAGCAGTTCACACTCGCGCTATTTTGCGCGTCGCACTGTTTTTTGCAATTTATCACTCGCGCTACTTTGCGCTTCACACTGTTTTGTGCAGTTCACACTCGCGCTATTGTGCAGTTTATCAGTCGCGCTATTTTGCGCGTCGCACTGTTTTGTGCAGTTTATCAGTCGCGCTATTTTGCGCGTCGCAATGTTTTGTGCAGTTTATCAGTCGCGCCATTTTGCGCGTCGCACTGTTTTGTATAGTTCACACTCGCGCTATTTTGCGCGTCGCACTGTTTTGTGCAGTTCACACACGCGCTATTTTGCGCGTCGCACTGTTTTGTGCAGTTCACACTCGCGCTATTTTGCGCGTCGCACAGTTTTGTGCAGTTTATCGCTCGCGCTATTTTGCGCGTCGCACTGTATTTTACAGTTATCACTCGCGCAATTTTGCGCGTCGCACTGTTTTGTGCAGTTTATCACTCGCGCTATTTTGCATTTCGTACTGTTTTGTGCAGTTCACACTTGCGCTATTTTGCGCGTCGCACTGTTTTTTGCAATTTATCACTCGCGCTACTTTGCGCTTTGCACTGTTTTGTGCAGTTCACACTCGCGCTATTTTGCGTGTCGTAATGTTTTGTGCAGTTTATCACTCGCGCTATTTTGCACGTCGCACTGTTTTGTGCAGTTCACACTCGCGCTATTTTGCACGTCGCACTGTTTTGTGCAGTTCACACTCGCGCTATTTTGCGTGTCGCACTGTTTTGTGCAGTCTATCCCTCGCTCTATTTTCCACGTCGCACTGTTTTGTGCAGTTCACACTCGCGCTATTTTGTGCAGTCTATCCCTCACGCTATTTTGCGCTCCGTACTGTTTTGTGCAGTTCACACTCGCGCTATTTTGCGTGTCGCACTATTTTTTGCAGTTTATCACTCGCGCTACTTTGCGCTTCACACTGTTTTGTGCAGTTCACACTCGTGCTATTTTGCGCGTCGCATTGTTTTGTCCAGTTCACACTCGCGTTATTTTGCGCGTCGCACTGTTTTGTGCAGTTCACACTCGCGTTATTTTGCGCGTCGCACTGTTTTGTGCAGTTCACGCTCGCGCTATTTTGCGCGTCGCACAGTTTTGTGCAGTCTATCCCTCGCGCTATTTTCCGCGTCGCACTGTTTTGTGCGGTTCACACTCGCGCTATTTTGTGCAGTCTATCCTCGCGCTATTTTGCGCTCCGTACTGTTTTGTGCAGTTCACACTCGCGTTATTTTGCGTGTCGCACTATTTTTTTGCAGTTTATCACTCGCGCTACTTTGCGCTTCACACTGTTTTGTGCAGTTCACACTCGCGCTATTTTACGGGTCGCAATGTTTTGTGCAGTTTATCACTCGCGCTATTTTGCGCGTCGCACTGTTTTGTAAAGTTCACACTCGCGCTATTTTGCGCGTCGCGCTGTTTTGTGCAGTTCACAATCGCGCTATTTTGCCCGTCGTTCTGTTTTGTGCGGTTCACACTCGCACTATTTTGCGCGTCGCACTGTTTTTTGCAGTTTATCACTCGCGCTCTTTTGCGCGTCGCACTGTTTTGTGCAGTTTATCACTGGCGCTATTTTACGCTTCGCACTATTTTGTGCAGTTCACAATCGCGCTATTTTGCGCGTCGCACTATTTTGTGCAGTTTATCACTCGCGCTATTTTGCGCGTCGCATAATTTTTTGCAGTTTATCACTCGCGCAATTTTGCGCGTCGCACTGTTTTGTGCAGTTTATCACTCGCGCTGTTTTGCGCTTCGTACTGTTTTGAGCAGTTCACACTCGCGCTATTTTGCGCGTCTCCATGTTTTTTGCAGTTTATCACTCGCGCTACTTTGCACTTCACACTGTTTTGTGCAGTTCACACTCGCGCTATTTTGCGAGTCGCAATGTTTTGTGCAGTTTATCACTCGCGCTATTTTGCGAGTCGCACTGTTTTGTGCAGTTTATCAGTCGCGCTATTTTGCGCGTCGTAATGTTTTGTGCAGTTTATCACTCGCGCTATTTTGCGCGTCACACTGTTTTGTCCAGTTCACACTCGCGCTATTTTGTGCATCGCACTGTTTTGTGCAGTTCACACACGCGTTATTTTGCGCGTCGCAATGTTTTGTGCAGTTCACGCTCACGCTATTTTGCGCGTCGCACAGTTTTGTGCAGTCTATCCCTCGCGCTATTTTCCGCGTCGCACTGTTTTGTGCAGATCTCACTCGCGCTATTTTGCGCGTCGCACTGTTTTTTACAGTTTATCACTCACGCAATTTTGCGCGTCGCACTGTTTTGTGCAGTTCACACTCGCGCTATTTTGCGCGTCGCATTGTTTTTTACAGTTTATCACTCGCGCTGTTTAGCGCGTCGCACTGTTTTGTGCAGTTTATCACTCGCGCTATTTTGGGCTTCGTACTGTTTTGTGCAGTTCACACTCGCGCTATTTTGCCCGTCGTTCTGTTTTGTGCGGTTCACACTCGCACTATTTTACGCGTCGCACTGTTTTTTGCAGTTTATCACTCGCGCTCTTTTGCGCGTCGCACTGTTTTGTGCAGTTATCACTGGCGCTATTTTGCGCTTCGCATTGTTTTGTGCAGTTCACAATCGCGCTATTTTGTCCGTCGTTCTGTTTTGTGCGGTTCACACTCGCACTATTTTGCGCGTCGCACTGTTTTTTACAGTTTATCACTCGCGCTCTTTTGCGCGTCGCACTGTTCTGTGCAGTTGGCGCTATTTTGCGCTTCGCACTGTGTAACATGCCCGGGGGGTACCCGCGCGCGTTAAACAGTTCGGACTCCCGAGATCTCTTTGATCTCAAGTTTCACGAGTGCAATGTGAAACGTAGATGAGAGTCCAGATTTGGCGATTTTATTAAAAATCCATTTTATTGCAATTTTGTTAAAAGTGGACTGCGTCAGAGAACTCAGAGTCGCCACCTAATATTTTGGGAAATTAGGAAACCCATGACTCGGTGCCAAAGGCCACTGTTCGTCGTAACCAAGGATGCTTGGCTCGGAACCTTAGGTATAAGAGGGGAAGGTCAATAATGAGCACCCCGCTCACCCGATCAAAGATCGGCCTCTACTAAACCATGATATGACGTTTATTTTCTTTATATGTTTATGTTCTGATTATTTTATTAAATCCTAAAATTTACTATGTGAAGCATACAAGTATAGACTAGTTTGCTCAAATTGGAACAATTCAATTTCATGTTTGTTTTGCAAAAAGGGTTTGAATTTGCCACTTGACAAAGTGGGCTTAAAGTTTATGAATTTGCCACTACAAAGTGGGCTTAAAACGTACATTTATTGAATTATTCCAATTCAGGCAACAAGCCTTCATCCACCGGCATTCATACAGTTATATCATTTAAGTAAATAGCCACATGGTAGGATGCTAAACATAATAAGAAATCACACACAAATGAGATGCTAAAGCATAAAAACTCACAGATTGACCGACGTCCCTCGAACGACTACAAAACAAAAGTTAGTAAAATATGCATGATCTTATATACAGAATCCTAATGCAATTCACTCATGAGATGCACTAAAGATTCGGCTTCTAGAATATGGCATGTGAATCATCTCAAAACATACGATAGCACACAGAATCACAGAAATCACAAAAGAATTGATTAAATCCACACATGTAAATGTAGCCGAATCTTAATGCATGAGACATAAATGTAAAGCATGGATATGCATGGCATGTCAGATATACACATAGTACAGTTAGGGAAAGCGATTAAAGAATGGGATAGAAAGAAACTGGGGTGGGGGGAATTATTACATACTTGAATTATTACAGATCCGAATGAGGGAGAGGGAGAGAGAGAAAAATAAAATAAAATCTCACAACATCAAAATAAAAAAAATAAAATAAAATAAAATAAACAACTTCATCACTGGCATATGTCACTCCTTTTCGCATGTCCCGGGTTCCGCGATTCACATTTCTAGATTCAAGCGGCAAACCAAGGAACGGATTTGAAAATCTGACTAGCATGGCTTATAGGGAAATCAACTATTGGATGATGTGCAAATTTCCTGTGACTATCTCCTCTTCAGAGCCTCGGAGTTGTACCAGATTGGTGATATGCCACGAGCAACACAGCCCATACTCAGCTTCAAGGGAGGGCCCTACCACTTTCATCTCCATTTAATCATATGGGCCCAGCCCAAAAAACTTAGCCCACAACACACACCATGAAACACCCACTATTTTTCTACTTCAAACTTCTCTTTCCTCTCTGCTTTCTCTTTTCTAAATAATTCACTCATCCCTCATGAACCACACTTCCCTCACCACCTTTTCTCTCTCTAGACACCCCCTTTTTTGTTTTACACCCATGAACCATCCTCAGAACCAAACACCCACACATGCTCACCCACTTACCACCTTTTCTCTCTCTAAGCCGAGAGAGAGAGAGAGAGAGAGAGAGAGAGAGAGAGTGGACGTGGGTGTGTTTCAGTGAGGTGAGCCCTCTCTTCCTCCCTAACCCGAGAGAGATGAAGTTGGGTGGGTTCCCTAGAGAGAGAAGAGAGAGAGCCCGTGTGTGTTATGCATGTGGGTGTCAATGGTGTGTGTGTGTGTTCTCAAGAGAGAGAGAGCTGGGTATGTCTATGGGGAGAGCCATGTGAGTGAGTGTGTTACAGTGGTGCCGTGCATGCCGTGTGTGTGTGCATGCATGGTGTGTGTTGGGTGTGAGCTGTGTGTGGTGTGGTGAAGCTGCTGGGTTTGCCCCGTTAGAGAGAGAGAGAGGTGCATAGGTGGTGTGTCGTGTGTGTTGTGTGGGTGATGGCAGTGGTGCCGAGAGTGGTAGGTGTGTGTGCATGGTGTGTCCCTGTGTGGTGTGGATCATGGTGTAAGTGCGTGCATGTGTGCCTCTGCTGGGTGTGTTGAGTATGAGCTGTGTGTGTGTGTGTTACCATGCATGTGTGTCAAGAGCCGTGAAGGAGAAGAGAGAGATGCCGTGAGGGAGAAGAGAGGGATGCCGTGTGGTGCATGGGTATGTTGGTGTGTGTTTGTGCTGGGTGTCAAGAGCCGTGAGAGAGAAGAGAGGGAGAGAGAGTGCCTGTGTCTTCCTCTCCCATGTGTGTGTGTTACTGTGTGTGCCGTATGAGTGTTGGAGTGTATCTGGGTGTGTGTTGTGTGTTATCCATGTCTCTCTTCCTTCCTAACCCGTGTGTTTCCCCCTTCTCTCACTGAACCCCCGTGTTTCTCTCCTCTTTTCTGTCTTTGTGCCAAGCCTCCATGAGTGTATCTCCCCCCAGCCGAGAGGGATAGGTACCATGTATGTGTCAATGCTTCACCCCTCTTTTTGACAATGAATATCCATCTCCCCCCCCCCCCTTATCTCCTTCACCCACTAGCCCACTCACTTCTCTTTTTTTTTTGATTTTCTTTCCTTTTTTATATCACCCACTGCCGAGCATTATCAAGAGAGAGAGAGAGCTCGGGTGGAGAAGAGAGAGAGAGTCCCTCAGACCCCAAAAACAAAAACCTTTCTTTTTTCCAATCAATTCCCTACCCCCCACCTTGTGTGCCGAGTATAACAAGATGCTTTTCTTTTTCTTATTTTTTTTACTCACTCTAAAATACTCTTCACTGAAAAATTGTGTCCCTCAGTGCCTTCTTATTTATTCTCCACAATTCCACTCAACAAAACATATCTCTGCCACCGCCCCATTTTCTTTTCTTTTTATTTTTTTTATTTTATATATATTTTTTGCGTTTTAATTTTCTTTTATTTATTTTTTTATTTTCTTTTGTTTTATTATTTTCTCCCTCTTTTTTTTATCAAATATTTATCAATTTAGATAAAAACACACCTAAAACAAATATACACACACATAATAAAATATTGGTGATGGCCAAAATGGGTGAGGTTTGGAATTAAAGTTTCAATTTGATTTTTCTGGTGAGGGTGGTCAAAATAAAGTGCCCAAGTCTTAGGGCCGGTTAAAATGGGGTGTCTACAGTTGCCCCTCTTTGACAGAGCTCGAAGTCATGAAATGACGTGAGTGAATGTCAAAGCCAGAAGACGACCCTTTTGACAAGGCCGTAAGACTTGGGCAATCACACAAATGCAATGTATGTACAAGCCAGATGTAATGCAAGTGGTTGAACCCGAAGGTTGCCTACGTATCCCTTGCAAGGAATCAAACCAGCGTAGTTCAGGGGCAGAATGCAAATGATATACACAAAATGTAGTTTGAAAGTTGGACTTACATGCTTCGCAAAGCCGGTTGTTTTTGAAAAACTTATGATCATGCAAAAGAGGGATGACCTCAACTAAGAGCAATCAACAACCTAACACGTCTCACGCGAAAGGAGGAAAGATGGTGTAAACAATAGGCGCACCTGATGTTTTTAACCGAGTGAATCAAAGACCTAACGGGTCAGGCGAGAGGAAAAGGGGTGGTGTAAA
>JAPPVO010008019.1:0-44335 GCA_030407325.1 Camellia japonica
GTTTGGAAGAGCGGGAAGTTATCCCTCGGTTTATTGGCCCTTTTGAGATCCTTGAGAGGATTGGCGAGGCTGCCTATCGTTTAGCTTTGCCGCCGCAGTTATCCGGAGTACATGACGTGTTTCATGTGAATATGCTTCGGAAGTATGAACCGGATCCATCACATGTATTAGATTGGACCGACTTAGAGGTTGACGAGGATGTCTCGTATAAGGAGAGACTGGTTCGGGTCTTGGATAGGCGGGAGCAAGTCTTGCGAGGCAAGACCATTCCTTTGGTAAAAGTTTTGTGGAAACATACGGAGTGGAGGAAGCCACTTGGGAGCGTGAGTTGGAAGTCGAGAGAAATATCCGGACTTGTTTGTTGATGTGTAATCATGTATTGAGATTTTGTAATTTAGTGAACTTTAAGAACATATATATATGTCTAAGTTGTAAAACATTGTGAATGTTTTGGTTTAATGGAAGTATTTTGAAAACTTTCCTCATAATGGAAGTTTAGTGTAACATTGCATATGTTGAATGCGTTGTAGAATTGGAGTTATAAATGAAATTGAATATGATATGGAAATGGGAATCATGTATATTGAAAACTGTTGAAATTGAAAGGAAATTGCATATTGATAATGCAGGTTGAAATATATATTGTGAAATGCCTCTTGATAAGAGTTGAAATGACCGGTATTGGGTCAAGTTGTTTATTATTGTAATGTAATATTCATTAGAAGTTGAGAAAACTATTTTTGAAAACTCATGCTTAATTTCGGGGACGAAATTCTTTTAAGGGGGGAGATTATAGCGACCCCGGTCTTTCCCATTTGGTTGTTGCATCCGGACTTAGGTTCCGTGGATCCTGTTGTTATAAAATTGTTGTTGTTGTCCTTTAATTTCTTATTTCTGAGTTATGAGATGCATTGGGCAGGTTTGTTACAGGTTGGTAGTGTTTGGGAGCAAAGGGTTGCTGCCCAGAATTTTGACCCTTCGCTCGAGCGAGCTCTTTGTTTTTGGTTCGTCGCTCGAACCAGGGTTTCTTCGCTCAAGCGACCGATTGCGTCTAAGTATAGACCTGAGAGTTGTGTTTCTTGGCTCGAGCGAGATTTTCTTCGCTCGAGCGAGCTGGTTTGTTCTTCGTTCAAGCGAGCGTTCCTTCGCTCGAGCGTGCGTCTGGTTGAAGACCTGAGGGTTGAGTTGTTGGCTCGAGCAAGAAGTCTGTCGCTCGAGCGAGCTTCTGGGTTGTTGGCTCGAGCGAGACATTCTTGGCTCGAGCGAGGGTTTTCTGTGTCTGGTTGCTCGAGCGACCAAGTCTTTGCTCGAGCGAGCCTGTTTTATTTAAATAGGCAGCAGCGGTTTTTAAAACATTTTTTCATCCTCTTTTTGATTTCAGAACCCTAGGTCCGTGTTTTCTCTCCCTCCACTCACCTTCTCTCTTAGGTTTCATCTATTTTTAGGGTATTTCTACCCTAGGTTCTTTATTAAAAAGGTAGAGGGTCGCGAGGGCTTCCTTTTAATCGGAGAGTTTGGCGATTTGGAGCACTTTGAATTTTGTGTCATCATCTCCATCATCTCCATTCGAGTTCTTCACTTTGAGGTAGGGATTTCCTATTCCATATTATAGGTTTTGTCCTAAGTTTTGGTATTTTTGATATGTTGGTGTCATTTGGTAATGTTGGAAAAGTTAGGGTTTGAATTATAATTTAAAAAGGGGGTTTTTCATCTATTTAACAACATATGTTTATGTGTTAAATTGAGATAACTGAACCTTAGGGTTGATTTTGAGAAAAGGGAGAAAAACCCTAATTGTTGTAATAAATTAATTTGTATAATTAATTTTGGAAAATTGTGGAATTAAGTCTAATTCATGAAATTGGGGAATTATGAGCTTAAATGGTGTAGTTGGATAGTTTTAATCACTCACTATGAGAATGTGATTTTATATTTGTTGATACATTTATTTCCTGTTTAGAAATAACTGTTTTGGGCTATCGGTGGAGGATAGTCGTGATTGTTGTAGACATTGCATGTTGATTAGGGAAAACTGAAACTAATCACATTGATTGAGTCATTGAATATAACGGTTGAATTAATACAGCAAATACGTGTAGTGATTGAATATTGTGTATGACAAGTGTTTAATACATTGTATATGCATATTGTTTGGGAGGAGATAGGGGATGTACTCCATGGTTTGAGGGAAGATAGGGGATGGACTCTCAAACCTGTTTAGGAGGAGAAAGGGGATGGACTCCATTAGTACAGCAAATATGTGTACTTATTGATTTTTGGAAGTGTTTCAATATGAGCCTTGGTCTCATATGATTTGTTGATATTGGAAGTAATGTAAATGTGAGATGTAGTCTCATTATTATTGTTGGCCAGGTTCTGAGCCATGTCTTGTGTAATTGGAAAGTTGAATAATAACGAAAGTGAAACATGTCATGGACATTAGTGTCACGAAACTGTATAGTGATGTAATTGATTATTTTCTGTTAACCATCTATCGAATGCTATTGCTTTAGTCAATTCTTATATTTGGTTTAGTATATTTCTACTGGGTTGTGGCTCACCCTATACGGGAACATCATTTTCAAGTTTAGGTGATATGCTACCTCCAAGGACTTAGCTTGGATGGATTTGGAGTTGAAGACTCTGTTTAGATTAGTTGTTATTTGTTTTATTTTGATGTTACATGTACACTCAAGCTAGGGCTTAATGTGTAATTGAGTTAGTACTCAGACTTTTGTGTCCAAGTGTTGGCTTGGAAAGATGTAAGCCCGTAGGGCATTTACTTTCGTTATTACATGTAATGTCTTTTAATAATATTACTCTGATGAATGGAATAATGTTTTGTTTTTCTTAATCAATGCATGTTAATATCGTATATATTATGGGTTTATTTTGAGGGCGTTACACCAGCCATTGTTCCACTACTGATCTCTGCTTTGTTGGTGTTGTTTCTCTTTCCTCTTCCTTCTCCTCCGTCGCTGCCTAGTGAGAAGAAGCCAGCCAATTGTTCCAACCTTTAAACCTTGCCCAAAACCTCAGTTGTGACTGACAATCCATAGCAGAAGCCAAACTACTACCTAGATTCCAACCAGTGGTGAAATGGGGTTTCTTCAATTTGATTTTTTTTTTAATTCTCTCTCTCTCTCTCTCTCTCTCTCTGAAGAGATTGCTAATTGTTGATGATGGTGGTGGGGATTATTGCAGCTTTTTCTCAGAGATTTTTGGGACAGGAAAACCCTCAAGTGATCTCTTGATATACAGTTCCTTCAAAAGTGAGGATTGCTAGCTAAGTTGGAGGCAAGAAGAGGAGCCGTGGCCGGCGGCATGAGAAGGAAAGAAGAAGGAAGAGGAAGAAAAGAGAGAGGTGAAAAGGGGCCAGATTAATTGCTTTTCATTTTATGTTTCAAACAAAAATAAATTGAGTCATCAATTTGTTTGACATCAAACCCAGATTTGAAAAATTGAAATCAAATCCACAGAAAAATGAAAAGCTTAGTGGCAAACTCTTGGTTTCCTGCTCAACCCCTCCTCTCTCTCTCTCTCTCTCTCTCTCTCTCTCTCTCTCTCTCCTCCTCCTCCTCCTCCTCCTCCTCCCTCTCTCACTTACAGTTTCGTTCTGAAACTAAAACTGAAGGAAGATTTTTTTAAAAAAAATTTCATTAAGAGGAATTGATCTCAGCCCTTAGTCACTCAAGTGGGACAGGTGTCGCACCACATTGAACCACTCTAGAGATCACTTCAGGAAAAAAAAACTGTAGAGGATCCGGACGCGTGGCTTACTAGCTTAAGAGACCTCTGCTACTTCGCTAGCTAATGTTAGATATAAGTCTTGGACCCAATCATCATTAAGCTGATTAGTTATCTAAGTAAAATACATATTTTTATTAATTTAAAATTATGTAAATCATAAATTTTGGTGAATCAATACAATTTTTTGTTTTCATATAAGTAAAATTTTTTATGTTGTCTTCGTCGACACTATCCTAAAGTCGATGGTAGGCTGAGACTTTAGGTTTCAACTCTCTTAAGGGGAGTTGAATTAAGGAGACAAATATTTAGTACTTTGTAAAAGATGAGAAAATTAACTGCTATAAGAGTGTTAATCTAATAACAAATAATTAATTTTTGGTAATAAAAAAAAAGATAGTGAGAGAGATGCATAAGAGGCAATTATAGTGTAGGGGTTTGCTTTGCAGTAGTGATGCATTTCTAGTGACATAAAGAATCTAGCTTTATAGGTACAGGGACTGGCATTGTATTTGAAGCAAGATTTATGATATCAGTAGATTGATATTTTATATTTCAAAAAATAAAAACTCTTAATTCATCATAATTGTGGTGTTCGAGGTTGCAGCTGGGAATCTCAGATGTAGATTGAATGGATTGGCGGATTGATACAAATCGGTTTGGCAGTTTAAAATTTTACAAACTTTTTTTCATTGAAAACACAAACAGAATATCTAAACAAATTGAAAACACAAAATCTTACAAAATAGTAGAGGTGCTCGCGGTTTGGCGGTTCGGTTTCGGCCAAAGAAACCTCAAATCTGCCATCTGTCCAAAACTAAGCCGATTGGAAAAAATCAATCCACAACCGTCCCCTCGTCATCACACATCCGTTCAAAATGTGACGAATCGATTTGGTTCAGTCTGTTTGGGTGGATCAGAATATTTGCTGAACACCCCTAATCACGTGTGTAATTGTTAGTGGTGGGAGCAATTATGAAGAAACACAATTAATAATTTTTTCACTGTTACTTTATGCTTTTTTGTAAGATCAATTTCTATATATTTAGTCTCCTACATCTCTTATTTTCTATTATGGAGTCAACAATGAAGTTAATTTCTAAAAATTTATTGCATGCTTATGTAATCTAAGTGTACTTTTACAAAATAAATTTCCAATATCTTCAGCCACGGTTCAATGGTTTAAAATCTATATTTATTAAGAGTATAATATGGATGACGGAGGCTATTGAGAAAATGTGTATATTTATTCTTAATATAGCCAATAATAAATTTTCATTATAAGTTTCTTCTTCTTCTGGAGGATGCATATGATTATAATATTACTTATGCATTTATGTTTTGTAATTTCCATGATTTCATATTTCAAAAATTCTAAGAGGTTTGCTTTTAAATTTTAGATTTTATAGTAGTGCATTTTTTCTTGAATCATGTTATACTTATTATATTTTTATTTTATTTTATTTTATTTTATTTTATTGTGACTAAGTTTATTTGTTTTAATTTTAAATTATAATTTATTTGATATTTTTATAGTTTATTTGGCCAAAAAATAAAGGTTTTTTAAACTACAATTTGTAAATTTTAAATAATAATAAATTTTAAAAAAAAAAACTTATTTGAAACCCTTGTATACATATGAACATAAGAGTCTCAAATCTTTCGTCTTACTAATAACTTTTGAGGCATTATGAATATTTACACAATTAAAATGTTATATAGATTATCAAAAGCTATATTGCACCAAATACAACTTATTTTAAGTTAATAATTTAAAATTTCGCTTACAATTTATAACCATTATATGGATCATGCCAAACATTAAACAAAGTTTAAGAAATACAAAGTGCATTTAGGTTAGGGCTAAGTTACATAAGCTTAATAATGATCATGAACATGATGCACTAACATGTGGATAATTTTCCTAAATAAATATTTGCCAAAATTTTGAATGAAAAAATTTTACTTAAAAATTAGGTTTTTTTTTTTTTTTTTGGATTAGCAAAAGAAAAGACTTTATTGATGATAAACACATATAGAGTATGATACATTACATCAATAAAGAGGAGCTTGGAGCTAAAAAGCTCCAACCTCCTAGTTGGTGAGAGACCAACAAAGAGAAACAACATAGTATAGTAGCCAAATGACCATGAGTGTGCACCCACAAAGCAATAGCAGAGGGGCATAGCAGGCCAAAAACTTCATAACAAAAACAAGCAGAGGGGCATAGCAAACCAAAAACTTCACAACAAAGCAGGCATAACTTACACATAATGCAAAAACTTCATCCATTTGCATACCAAAAGATCACATAAATAGACTGGATGCCATTACTGAGCATATCAACCAATCAGCAAAGCTAGATCCATGCAGCTGAGTATATAAATCCAACAAACCAAGCCCTTATGGCAACCACCAAGACTTAACCACCCATCTCGACCACAAGGCACAGCATACAGAACACACATCACTAACTCATACACCAGATCCACCACAGCATACAGATCACACAACACTAACACACACATCAACAACCCACAGCAACAGGCCAGAAGACCCCAGCAACAGAACATAATGCAGCCTCGTCAGATAATAAGGCTACTGTTGCTACACAGTTCCACCCAAGCACACTCAAATCTGATTGAAGTTAAAAATAAAATCATTGATTGAGAAATTAAAGTCCTTCAGATGTGGCCTCAACCACAGAGCTACCATAGTCTTAATCAGCTCACACAATTCAGCCCTGCTTGGAGTAGATGATCTGAAGATGCATTCATTTCTAAGCTTCCAAACTGACCACAATACAGCTAAAGGGATAGCACTCCAGATTTTCCTTTCCCTCTTCTTCACCTTCCCACCTGCCCACCATAACAATAACTGATCCACAGCTCCTGGTAATGCCCCTTGGGTTCCCCACCAATTCAACATATGAGACCAGACACTCCACACAAAAGGGCAGCAGACTAAGACATGATTCACAGATTCCAAATCAATCTTACAGAACACAAACAGATTACACAGATCAAACCCATTCACATTTAGGATCCCTAGTCTTTGTAGAAACTTCTTTGTCTTGATTCTCTTTTTCCAAGCCATCCACCCAAATACTTGCACCTTAGGAGGAATAAACTTTAACCACACCAACTTACTAATACTGAGGGTCGGACCAAAGTTATCAACCATAAACTTATACAATGATGCTACAGAAAACTCACCAAAATTAGAAGCTAACCAAACAGACCTATCCACCTGATCAGGCCTAAGTACAGGACCTGCTGCTAATTGGATAAGAAGATTCTGCAACTAAGCCTTCTCCCAATCATACAACTCTCTTCTGAAAGCTAGGTTTCACACACCTAATACATCATTCCTGTCAAAAATATCTTTCGATGTAGCACTTTTCTCTGAGGATAACTTATAAAGGCCAAGAAACTCATCTTTAAAGGAAAGGTGATTACACCATTTATTAGTCTAAAAAATAATTCTTCTTCCATCACCAACCTTCAACTGGTAATTATTTAAATAAATCTCTTGTAAGCTAGTGGTCTGATCATCAATTGCTATGATTCCTCTCTCCATACAACTGAATAATTATTACTAACAACAAGGGATGGCAGCCAGCTACCATCCTCCAATTTATATCTGTTGCAGATTATCTTCTTCTACAGATGTCATGACCCGAACCCGCCCTTATGGGTTAAGGTCATAATCGGCCAGTAATCAAGAGATTACCTGTGGCTTCAAACCAACTAAATAAATTTACTCTATCAGAGTTAAGGGGCCAAACGGAAGCAACTAAAAAAGTTTTTGTCCATAGAGCTGTACTTACATGGCACATCACAACACTTCACATATGTTCATTAATAACTCACATCAGAAAGGAAAATAATTCACAGTTCCATACGTACAGGATCATTCAAGTCTAAGTCAGTCAAACCCAAAGTTTATATACAAAAGTGATCTAGCGTTTTCGTCATCATAACAAATTATAACAAAATGACAAAAGAGGCGAAGACAAGTCTCGTGCGTGAGACGTTTGCGCTGACTCTCCAAAACTTGACCTTTCCAACAGACTTCACCGGGGCTGGGTTTGGACATCTCTTTGCTCACCTACATACACATGAATGAGTGTGAGCGAAAGCCCAGTGAATAATATCAAATAAAGAAGGTACGCAAATGAGAATCACATATATTGAATGGCCTTGGGCCCATGTAGAATTCTATTTAGTGCATTATTTTGGTACATTAGGCGATTCAAGCCCGAACGTATCGAACGGCCTGTGGCCCACTTCGTTCCTTAACAAACGACCTCGGGCCCAATTCATTCATGTATATCAAACGGCCTTTGGCCTAATCAATTGCATCCAACAGCCTTTGGCCGAACCATTCATATCCAACAGCCTTTGGCCCAACCATTCATATCCAACAGCCTTTGGCCCAATCAATCATTCGTTCATGTCAAACGGCCTTCGGCCCATTTATTCATTCATGTCAAACGACCTTCAGCCCAGTCAATTGTATCCAACGGCCTTTGGCCCAATCAATCATTCGTTCATGTCAAACGGCCTTCGGCCTATTTATTCATTCTTGTCAAACGGCCTTCGGCCCATTCAATTGTATCCAACGGCCTTTGGCCCAACCATATGGCATAACAGATATTTGTCCCCAATTCAATTTAACAAACTTATAAGACTTACATGGAAGTAGGCAATTGGACAAATAACATACTTCAAATATCTTTATTAAGATATTACTCACAGTGATCTGCCGGTGGATTTGCTCCCGTGCTTGACCCTACACATTTCATGAACATAATGGGTCACAAACGATTCAATCCGTTCTTAATTCATACATCCCTCTTAGGCTTCTTTCTTATCGTTTTAACTCATTTACAAAGCTAAATGTATGCCTAAGAGTGCATAGAAATGGAAGAGAACGGAAATTGAAACACAAAATTAACTTAAACCATTTCTGAAACAAGGCCCCCCGCTCGAACGTGGCTTTGGCCGCTCGAGCGGACCCCTATTGTCTGCAAAAATGCTAGTTGCCTTATTTTTACGCTCGAGCGTGAATTCGGGTGCTCGAGCTGAAAGTCACACTACATGGCTCCCCGCTCGAGCATGAATCTCCTCACTCGAGCGGACATCCATGTCTGCAAAAATTCTGGGAACTAGCATTTCACGCTCGAGCGGCGTTTTCCCCGCTCGAGCGAACATGACAATTTCTGGGTTTTCCAGAATTGTTCTTCAAGTGTAACCTTGATATTCAAAGGTCCATCATTCATGTTTTTGGTCCAAAAATGTGGAAACACAATATTTAGTATAAGGATGTAAGCAATATGAGGCCAATTATTCAAAATCCATATTCATACTCTCAAATTAATCAACATTTCTCTTGTATGGTTGAAACCCATGCATTCAAACTTCATATAATCTTCATATTCCCATTAATCAAACATGCATGTCAATTTTGACTCCAATTCTAGTACAAATAACACTTATAATCTTGAAACTCATGGAGATTATACATGCATGTGAGATTTGGTGCCTAATTCTTCTTGTTTAACATGAACCATGCTCAATATGTAGTTTCATAGCAATTCTATGCATGCATGTACATATAAGCTTTCAATTCAACAAATTCATTTCAATTATGTACTTGACCACCATCAACCTTGAATTCACAATATTACAAACTTAACGCATAAATCTTTGCTCAACTACTCACCTATGAGCTTCAATTCTTCCAAATTATAACAAATTCTTGAGCCTAGCTTTTCAAAGCTTGAGCTCCTTAGCAAGATCTTCAAGATTGGCCCTTCTCTCTCTCTAAATCTGGTTCTCTCTCTCTCTCTCTCTCTCTCTCTCTCTCTCTCTCTAAGGTGTGATTTCAGCCAAATGAGTTTAAAAGAGAAGAATTGAGTGAGAATGAGCCTTTTTATAGGCTCTCTTAATCACATTTCATTAACACTAATTAATTGAGCACTAACTCATCAATTTAATCTATTTAATTTGATCCGAATCAATTTTCAATTAAATTTCACCGTAGGCTCTAAAAATTACGCTAATCATAATGGCGTAGTCAATTTCGATTTCTGTGACCGACAAGGCCTTCAATTTTCAATTTATAATAGTAAGTTGAACAGATATTCCTACGATGAACATATAGAAATTCAAAACCACATATATTCATATAAATGGCACACAAAATCATATCAAACACATAATCACAATCATAATTAAGATTAATTAGCATAATACGAGACAGGGTTATCACAACAGAGCTCCAGATTCACAACCAAACCTCCACAACCATTTTAGCAATAAGCACTTATTAACATCACGCACCTTCCTAATGCCTAGCCCTCCTTGCTCCACACTTTTACATAGTTCCTCCCAATGAACCAAGTGAATCTTAGGTTGATGAATAGATTTAGAGCATATTTGATAAAACTTAATTGTTGATTTTGCAATGTTAAAAGTTTTAATGAAGTGTAGAATTTTTAAATTACATAAATTTATTCATAAATACTAAATGTGAAAAATGCTAGGAGTATTTGAAAATATTAAATTTATTCATCAATATTAAATTTTCAAATGCTAAAAAAACTATTTGATTAAATATAGAATTTTTTAATAAAAATAGTTTATTAATAAGGTTATTTCCTACGTATTTATAGTGTATCATGTCCAATTTTTTTTAAGTTTGTGATTAACTCTTAAAAATTTATAAAATTGTTATTTGAAATGTGGATTATGCATAAATCTATTAACAAATGAGAAAAAACAATTATAAATTTACATATAGTACATACATTACATTCTGGTTCAACTTACCCATTATATAAATATAGAAGTTTAGGTACTAGCCATTAAAATGGTTTAACACATTTTCAATCAAATACACAATAAAAAACACTTAGACCTATGGATTAGAGTTAAGTTGTTTTATATACATATTCAGTTTAATTTATTTGTTTAGTATATTAGTTCTAATTTGTTTTTTAATATAAAACAATTAAAAAATATAAAAAATCAAAAATTAAAAATGATCTAAAGGTGATCAAATTAAGAAAATGACTTTCGGGTTTGCAAAATGTTCAATTGGTCTAACCTCTAAAAAAAATTAGTAAATATAATTAACATATTTAATGAAATCGTTTTAAAGGTTATACCTAGCAACTTGCAGGATCGAAGTCTTATTTGAGCAGTGGATTGAAGATTAGAGTCACTGATACTCTATTTTTTTCCTATTTTTCTTATTTATTCTTTAATTTTGATTGATTGAATTAAAATAGATAAGGTAATTGATTTTACATAATATATATGAGATAATTGGTAAATTGAAAAACTAAAATTATGAAGTTCACTAAGACGAAATGTATTTATATGTTATCGTAAATATAATTATTATATGAGAACTAATTAATGTTAAATAAATTTTCTTTTAAAACAAAGTTTTTGCTATAATTTAATTTTAAAAATAATTTTTAATTATTTATTTTAACCAGAGGGTATTATGCTAGTATATTTAGATGGGAAAAGACAAAAATTCTCATAAATAAATAACAATTGTCAAGCAACATAACACACCACAAAGTGCTTAAACAGAGCTAGAACACTCAGGCGCCATAAAATATATATATATAATAAAATAAAAATAACTTTTAACTTTTAACTTTTAGTTCTTTTTAGAGAAAATTATTTATAAGTCCTATTAGGGAGACTTATGCTACATATAGTCTTACTAAAAAACTTATGTTCCCATAAGTCCTGTAGGAAGTTTGTTGACACATTTATCCTCAATATTAGTTGTTAATATCATAAATAATAGCAAAACCATATATAGGAAATTGAATGTAACCATATATCATATCTATATAAACGTAACGTAACGTGACATCTACATAAACGTAACGTGACACCTATACGTAACGTGACACCTACATAGACGTAACGTGACACCTATGATCTATGGTAACATGCAATTTCCTATAGGAAATTGCATGTTACCATAGATCACACCTACATAAATGTAACGTAACATAACACCTACATAAAAATAACGTGACACTTATGATCTATGACAATATTCAATTTCCTATATAAGAAATTGAATGTTACCATAGATCATATTTGTATGAAACCTAACGTGACACCAACATAAACCAGCAACATTTTCACATTCAATTTTAAAAAATAAAAACTCATTAAGTTTGCAAAATGCAACGTATTCAATTTTAAAAAATAAAAACTCATTAAGTTTGCAAAATATAACGTGACACGTTACGTTACGTTTATGTAGGTGTCACGTTACGTTACGTTTATGTAAGTGTCACGTTACGTTACATTTATGTAAGATCTTGTGGAATACATTCCCATCTAAATAGGACTTGAGACTCTATAAGAAATTACACAGAACTTAACCTACCATAAATATCTGAAAAATGACTTATAAATAAGTCTCCTTTCATTTTAAATCACATCACTTCTCATATTTTTTACACATAAAAAATAAAAAAAATAAAAAATTAACTTTTAATTAACTTCTTAAATCACCCGACACCGCCAACGCCAACTTTCGAAGCTATTAAGGCTGAAAGGGATGGAAACCTTCTCCACATTAAAAACAAAAAAACACCCTCAACCTATCTCACCACGAGCTTTCTGAAGCAGTTAAGAGGGTAGACTAGGGTGGACTATCGGCACCCTAATAATGGGCCTCCTGCTGTCCCTATTCCTATACCTTATCAACCTGACTGTCTTCATGCAAGTACATCCTTTTCGGCTTGGATCCCCTGTCCCATTGCTAATATTTTCCACGTCATCATGCGTAAAAGTAATTATATCTACTTGCACCACAGGATTAGCCCTTGTTAGGGAAAATCCCCTAAACCTAGCCTTCGAAAGTTATCGTTATGCTCAACCCACCGTTGAAGGCACGGTGAAGCTAAAATAAGAGAATTATCAACTGTCGATTTGGCAAACAGAGTTTGATCGTCTTTGCCGCACACTTTTGCCCCTAGTTCAAAGGCTGTTTCAAATCTGAATCACATTCGACCTTATTGTCCCTAGTTGAAGGGCTGCCTCCATTTGAATCACATCATTGCCCCTAGTTCAAGGGCTATTTCCATTTGAATTATATTTGACCTTATTGCCCCTAGTTGAAGGGCTGCCTCCATTTGAATCACATCATTGCCCCTAGTTCAAGGGCTGTTTCCAATTCGGCTATGCAAGCCTTACACTTTGAATGATCATTGAATACTTCGAATCAAGGTTTGAAAGCTAAGGAGCTAAGGAGGTCGGACCACGAGTCAAGAGGGATCCTATGCTGTATAATCAATTCCAGGCCTGTCTTCGTAGGACCACGCAAAAACAGTTTTTGAAATCTTTTCACAAAGTGACTAATCACTCGTACCTTTACGAAGATACGATAGAACCAATTTGGACCAAGCCAGGATCCTTCTCAGTACTCACATTAACAAAAATGATTTTATTCATCAAAGGCTTAGCACACCTCTCTTCCTCTCAGTTGATCAAAATTTGCAAATCCCGAGAAAATTCTTCCTCTTTGTTTTTATCAGAGTTTTTGGAAAAAGTTTTGAAAAACTTTGGTCAATGCAATGATTTAAAAGCACAGAGAAGTAGGCAGACTCTATGGCATTTTTTTTGTTTTTCTGTTTATTGAAAAGAGACTATTACTTAGCAATGACAACAGACTTTTGACAACATACTCAAAAGACAATGACAAAGAGGACCTAGACAGGACAGAAATGTCTAGGTTAGCACTATCAAAATCAACAGACTCTGACTTATTAGGCTGACTCGAGCCTGACTCTAACTCTACAAACTTGGTGGAGTCAAACTTAGACTCAATACTCAATTCAGAACTCAGAATAAAACCATTCTCAAATTGCCAGCCAAAGTGTAGGCCATCGACAACATTCAAAATAAAGCCCGTGCAATCAACAGGTGGTCACTCCCCAATCACAGAGATGGTCGACTTTGTGGGATTTCGGCCCTTTTTTTTATTTTTGATTTTTTATTTTTTTGATTTTATGTTTTTGTTTTTGTTATTTTATTTTTCTCTTTTTTGAAGTAATGGTGCTAAACTGAACAACCTGAACCACTCATTCGAATTTGAGAACCCCTGTATAGATCCAATACATTGCACATAACACATAGCAGGAAAGAGAACAAACACCCCTATGGAGGGTAGGGTTATCCTGTCCTAGCTTGAAATGATCTAGGGTTTCACTATTCAGATAAGCGGTATCATACATCCTAGCAATGGGAAAGCATCCTGTCCTAATTTGGAAGGTGCTATGGCTCACTATATGTACAAGGCTGGCTCTACTCTAGGGGTTAAAGTCAAGGTGACGTTACCAAAGAGTCCTTTGGGTCATAACCAATAAAGATCCCAGGAAATCAGAAGAGTCAAGTAGCCTCTCTTCGGAGTCTGAGAACCTCAGATAGCAAAGCCAAATAGCAGAGCTACGTAGCAGAGCTACCTTTTTGACAAATCTTAAAAGGTTACAACACAAGGCCTCTAAAGTATCGTAAAGATAGGTGTAGTGGCACAAAAAATGTGTCTGTGTTCCCACCAGCATCTGGGCAACACAGGGACTTTAAGTGCACCAATGCATGCAATGCAATAAACATATAACTGAAAATAAAAGTCATATCATGGAGTTCGAGTCAAGGTTTCATAAATCCCCAGCAGAGTCGCCAGAAACTGTAACATGCCCGGGGGGTACCCGCGCGCGTTAAACAGTTCGGACTCCCGAGATCTCTTTGATCTAGTCTCACGAGTGCAATGTGAAACGTAGACGAGAGTCCAGATTTGGCAAATTTTATTGAAAATCCATTTTATTGCAATTTTGTCAAAAATGGACTGCATCATCAGAACTCAGAGTCGCCACCTAATATTTTGGGAAATTAGGAAACCCATGACTCGGTGCCAAGGCCACTGTTCGTCGTAACCAAGGATGCTTGGCTCGGAACCTTAGGTATGAGAGGGGAAGGTCAATAATGAGCACCCCCGCTCACCCGATCAAAAGATCAGCCTCTACTAAACCATGATATGACTTTTATTTTCTTTATGTTTATGTTCTGATTATTTAGTAAATCCTAAATTTTACTATGTGAAGCATATAAGTATAGACTAGTTTGCTCAAATTGGAACAATTCAATCTCATGTTTGTTTTGAAAACGGTTTGATTTTGCCACCATCAAGTGGGCTTAAAGTTTGTGAATTTGCCACTACAAAGTGGGCTTAAACGTACATTTGTTGAATCATTCCAATTTAAGAAACAAGCCTTCATCCACAGGCATTCATACAGTTATATCAAGTAAGCAATTAGCCTCATGGTAGGATGCTAAACATAATAACAAAATCACACACAAATGGGATGCTAAAGCATAAAAATTCACAGATTGACCGACGTCCCTCGAACAACTACAAAACAAAAGTTAGTAAAATATGCATGATCTTATATACAGAATCCTAATGCAATTCACTCATGAGACGCACTAAAGATTCGGCTTCTAAAATATGGCATGTGAATCGTCTCAAAAACATGAGGTAGCGCATAGAATCGCAGAAGAATTGATTAAATCCACACATGTAAATATAGCCGAATCTTAATGCATGAGACATAAATGTAAAGCATGGATATGCATGGTATGTCAGATATATACATACACACAGTTAGGGAAAGCGATAAAAGAATGGGATAGAAAGAAGCGGGGTGGGGGAATTATTACGATACTTGAATTATTACAGATCCGAATAAAGGAGGAGGGAGAAATAATAAAATAAAATAAAACCTCACAAAACACTCAAAATAAAAATAAAATAAACAACTTCATCACTGGCACATTCCACTCCTTTTCGCATGTCCCGGGTTCCGCGACACCACATGATTCACATTTTCCAGATTCAAGCGGCAAACCAAGGAACGGATTTGAAATCTGACTAGCATGGCTTATAGGGAAATCACTATTGGATGATGTGCAAATTTCCTGTGACTATCTCCTCTTCAGAGCCTCGGTTGTACCAGATTTGGTGATATGCCACGAGCAACACAGCCCATGTACTCAGCTTCCAGGGAGGGCCCACCACCCGTGTATCTGCCTTTTTTTCCCTCTGCCCTCCATGTGTGTGTTTTTTCTTCCTCTCCCCCGTGTCTGTGTGAATGTCTCCGAGGCTGTGTGGATGCCCCTCTTCTTTTAACACTCAAACCCAAGAGAGCCTCTACCTAACCCATCTCCCCTCCTCTTTTGTTATCTATCTTTTTTTTTTTCTTCTCTCCCCCCTACCCGTGTGTGTGTTGCCCTCTCTGAATGTGTGTGATGATTCTGTCCTCTTTATGCCCGTGAGTGGTCTGTCCATCAATGAGTGTATGTGTAGTGTGTGGGTAATGAGTGTGTAACCCACCTCCCCACTCACTCCACTTTTCTTTTAAAAACATTCCACTATTGTGGCCATACACCATATTCACCACTATCTTTCTTTCTTTTTTTATTTTCTACTTTTTCTTTTTCTTTTTTTTATTATTTTCTCTTTTTTTTATATTTTTTTTTATTATATATATATATATATATATTTGTTTTTGTTTTCAATTGAGCTATCAATTAAAACACAACTTAAAGATATGCACACACTAATGTAATATGTCAACACACATTATAAAACACTACAAATTAACAAAATACTAATGATGGCCAAAATGGGTGAGGTTTGGAACTTAACATTTCAATTTGATTTTTCTGGTGAGGATGATCAAAATAAAATGCCCAAGTCTTAGGGCCGGTCTAAATGGGGTGTCTACAGTTGCCCCTCTTTGACAGAGCTCGAAGTCATGAAATGACGTGAGTGAATGTCAAAGCCAAAAGACGACCCTTTTGACAAGGCCGTAAGACTTGGACAATCACACAAAATGCAATGCATGTGGTTGAACCCAAAGGTTGCCTACGTATCCCTTTGCAAGGAATCAAACCAGCGTAGTTCGGGGGCAGAATGCAAATGATATACTCAAAATGTAGTTTGAAAGTTGGACTTACACGCTTCGCAAAGCCAGTTTGTTTGAAAATTCATGATTTATGTAAGAGAGGCAAGACCTCAACCAAGAGAAATCAACATCCTAACACGTCTCACGCGAAAGGAGGAAATATGGTGTAAACAACAGACGCACCTGATGTTTTTAACCGAGTGAATCAACAACCTAACGCGTCTCACGCAAGAGGAGAAGGGGTGGTGTAAACAGACAGGCGCACCTGCTGTTTTTAACCGATTTGGGTGGCCACGGATGCCGCTTTTCTGATCATATTTACAACTTTCCCTATCCTCCAACGGGGTGACAGACTAGGTTGGTTCAGTTTCCAGAGTTGAGGCGCATACAAAGCTACCTCAACCTATGGGGCTGCCATACAGATTTCAAGCCGGGGATACACCCCTGGGTATTTAAACCAGACTTTAGTCTCGGAAATCCTGAACCTTTTGCGTTCTATGTCTCGGCCATTCGAACTCTAGTTTCCACCGTCGCAGTTGGTTTCCTAGGAACTCATTGCAATCACAGGCAGGTGACTATACCAGACCACCTAAAGTCGTTCGGACACGACAAACACCAAAGGAATTGCACCTTTATAGGATTTGAGGTCTCCTAGACCATGAAAGAAGAGGGTACATCACCTACAAATGTGCATACCACACAAATGAGAGAAAAGTGCATCGCATTCAAATGTGCATACCACACAAATGAGAAGGGGGTTGCATCGCATTCAAATGTGCATACCACACAAATGAGAGAAGGGGTTGCATCGCATTCAAATGTGCATACCACACAAATGAGAGAAGGGGTTGCATCGCATTCAAATGTGCATACCACAACAAATGAGAGAGGGGGTTGCATCGCATTCAAATGTGCATACCACACAAATGAGAAGGGGGTTGCATCGCATTCAAATGTGCATACCACACAAATGAGAAAGGGGGTTGCATCGCATTCAAATGTGCATACCACACAAATGAGATAGGGGGGTTGCATCGCATTCAAATGTGCATACCACACAAATGAGAAGGGGGTTGCATCGCATTCAAATGTGCATACCACACAAATGAGAAGGGGGTTGCATCGCATTCAAATGTGCATACCACACAAATGAGAAGGGGGTTGCATCGCATTCAAATGTGCATACCACACAAATGAGAGAGGGGGTGCATCGCATTCAAATGTGCATACCACACAAATGAGAAAGGGGGTGAACTCGGTACCCAAACACGTCTCACGCGAGAGGAGAAATAGTGGTGTAACCAACAGACGTATCTCAACGTATTTCATACGGAGAGAGGGAAGGTTTTAACCGGGTGAAAAACAATGGTATAACCAACAGACGTATCTCAACGTATTTCATACGAAGAGAGGGAAGGTTTTACCAGGAAGAAATACAATGGTGTAATTGAATGATTTTTTTTTTTCAAAACATCGTATACATATACATACCATATACAGACAAAATACATACAAATACAGACATAGACACAGACATGTGCATACGGCATATATCTATAGATTCGGGGAATATTCCGCTTGTGGCTGTCAAAGAGAAGATGCCGTTACTGAGAAGGCATATTCCGTTTGTTGACGTCAGCACACGTACACAAAACACGCAAAAAGAAAGAAAAATCACAAAATGGATGGACATATGCGAAGTTTCGAACCCCTGACCTCAAGCTCGGCCTCCGAGTCCTTAACCACTGAGCCGCGTCACTCTTGTAACAATATACAAACAAATATATATATATATGTACTATACAAGACATATATATACATAAAACCAAAACAAACCAAAAGAAACACTCAATGTGGGGTTCGAACCCCTGACCTCAGGCTCAGCCTCTCACTCTTCAACCACTGGGCCTAACCATTGAACCCAAGCCACTCGGGTGACAGAAACAATTCAAACAAATATATATATCTATATATAGGTGGACAAAACATATATATATATATAATATCAAAACTAACAAAAACAAAACAAAGAAAGACTCGATGTGGTGTTCGAACCCCTGACCTTGGACTCAGCCTTTCAATCCTTAACTCACTAGGCCAACCACTGAACCCAAGCCACACCTGTGACTCAAATGTTCAAACAAATATATAAGACATATTTATACATAAAATGAAAACAAGACAAAAGAAACACCCAATATGGGGTTCGAACCCCTGACCTCGAGCTTAGGCTTTCCGAACCCTGAACCCATTGGGCCAAACCACTGAACCCAAGCCATACTTGTGACACAAATGTGCAAACCAATACCTATATTACATAGCTATACAATATATATACATATATGTATACACAACTCTCCCGCGTCTCTTGCCGCGTTTGGCACGCGGGCTCTGCTTTTGTGTCGATTGGCCGACAAAAGCAGCCCCCTCGGTTTGCAAGCCTGCCTCGACCCTCTCCCTCTCTTTGTCTTTCTCTCTCGTCTTCTTCTTCTCTTCAGTATCCGCCTTCTTCTTCTTAACCATTTCTTCTTCTTCTCCTTCTCCATTACTCTTCCAGCTTCCTCCACTTCTTCTTGCTCTTCCATCTTCCTCCGCCTTCTTCTTTTCCTCTTCTATTTTCTGCCACTCTTCTGTGACTGCCTTCTTTCCTCTTTCTTCCCATACATGGCTTCGTCTCGCCCTCTCTCTCTA
Organism: Camellia japonica; assembly: GCA_030407325.1. Classification (NCBI taxonomy): domain Eukaryota; kingdom Viridiplantae; phylum Streptophyta; class Magnoliopsida; order Ericales; family Theaceae; genus Camellia; species Camellia japonica. The sequence goes on from JAPPVO010008019.1 coordinate 19,451, forward strand.
TTTCTGGATCTTAATGATCCATCGAGCTCCTCTGGGCCAAGTGCCCCTGCTCTTACTCATCCCAGTCTTCCCACCCTAACAGTTGAGCAAGTGATGGCTGCTCAAACTGATATTGATGCTAACCACCTCACGCTGAAGTCGTGTATGGAAACAGTGGCCGCGGTCACTAATTTGTCTCACCGTCTGCAAAACAGGACGAGTGAGCTACATCGAGTTAATGCCCAACTTAATCTGCTTCAGCAAATGTATAGGGATGCACGAGCGGAGGTTTGTGCGCTGAAGGCAGAGAACAAAGAACTGAAACGGAAGACTACCTCCATGGAGAGTAGAGAGGTAAAACGACAGACCATTTGTCTGGACCAGTTCGGAGCGCCGGCATACTTTTCCTTTGATGGTCGGCGAAAAGTGAACTCTTTTGCCGGAAACATTGAGGCAGGGCCTTTGAAGGCCGATGACAAAAAGAGGAAGAGCTCGGCGACGGAAGAGCCGAGTAACTGAAGCTGGCATGTGGCCGGCACCGGCGAAGAAGAAGAAGAAGAACAATATCCCCTTTCTTTTTCTTTTTTTTTTTTTTCTTTTTCTGGACTTTGTAACCTTTTTTTTTTTTTTTCTGGGTTTGTTTTTTGTATTTCTGGTTTTTTTTTTATTTGTTTTTGTATATATGTTTTTTTTTTTTTTTTTTGTGTCTCTGTAATCGGGGATGTCCTCCCCTGACTGTAATAAAAAGTTTCAGTTTTGTATCTCAATGGTGTGACTGGCATATCACTTTGAGTTTGAAAATACTTTTGTTTGATCGAATTTGAGATTGATTGAATTTTGAACTCTGAATTGAACGTTGATTCTATACTGACCCATACTGACTTAAATCACAGAATGACTTAACGAAAGAAAAATGAAGCCAAACAATCCAAACATACTTATATACACTGACTGGTATAAATACACCGACTGGTATAAATATACTGACTGGTATGAAAGGAACACACTTATATACACTGATTGGTATGAATACCCTAACTGGTATAAATACACTAATTGATATGAATACACTGACATACACTGATTGGTATGAATACCCTGACTGGTATGAAGACACACTGATATACATTGACTGGTATGAATACCCTGACTGATATAAATACACTCTGACTGGTATGAAGACACACTGATATATATTGACGAGTTGACTCGAGCGGGGGAGAAGATAGAATCACTGACTCGACTATGCCCCTAATTCATTACTTGACATTTTTTTTTTCTTGATTTTTTTTGTAAACATGTTTCGATCAACATGAGAGTTAGATTAGCATACTTATTCCATTTTCTGTTTTGAAATCACGTAAGCTAAGCTGTGAGCACTGAAAATTTTCCCTTTTTAAATCCAAAGAATTGTCCAAGTTTTGCAAAAATGGCATAAATTTTGAGAAAATCAGTCAACTTCATTCAAATTAATCAAAACCTATTTTTGCAAATGGCCACTACTCAATTAACATGGAATCAACCATTGGGTGCATAGTCCCAACCAGATAATCAAAGGTGATATCCGAACCAAGCAAACAAACCAAGCCAATCCGAACCGAATGAAGCCGAGGAAACTGGACCAAACCAAACCGTCGAACCAAACCGAACCGAACTAACCAAGTTGAATTGAACCAATTGAGCTGAGCAGAATGAAGATACACCAATGAAACACGGATAGGACAACCAAGTCGACTAAAGATACACCAATCAAACATGGACAAAATGAATGAGTTGAAAATTATTGGGGCCGAACTTCAAGATGAAGCTACCTACGTATCCCAAAGATAGGAATCAGGCCATCGTAGTTCGGGCTAAGGTTCACTCGGGTATTGACACTCTCCTTTTATGCTCTAACTTTTGCCAAAGCCGCCCTATCGGGTTTTCAACCTTGCGAGCTTTTCATTTTTTTATTTTTGTTTTTCATTTTGTTCATTTCATTTTTTTTTTTATTTCTTTTGAGTTTCTATTTTTTTGTTTTTCTGCTCTAACTCTTGCCTGGGTCGCCCTTCCGAGTTTTCAACCCAGCGAGCCTCTCAAGGGTTACTTTCATTTTAACTTGTCCATGTTGATTGGGGAATCTCTAAGCCAACTATAAGAACAACTACTACACTTAACCGGTAGATATGATGATGTACGGACTAGGTTGAATTGGGTATGAATTTGCCCCTAGTGTTGCCCCTAGTGTAGTGGATAGGAACTCGACTGTCCTTCAATAATAAAATTCATTCTCTCAAATTCTGGGTTTGGCCTTTCTGGGCGGTCTTCATTGGGAAACGATTCAGTTTTAACTCTTTGATCACATCCAACCTTTTGCCCCTAGTTCAAGGGTTGTTTCAAATCTAAATCACATCCGACCTTCTTGCCCCTAGTTCAAGGGTGGCTTCCAATCTGAATCACTGGCCCTACATAGTTTTGGCTAAGGTTCTCTCGGGTATTGACACTCTCCTTTTACGCTCTAACTTTTGCCAAAGCCGCCCTTTCGGGTTTTCAACCTTGCGAGCTTTTCATTTTTCTTTTTATTATTTTTTCCTTTTTGTGCTCTAACTTTTGCCTGGGTCACCCTTCCGGGTTTTCGGCCCAGCGAGCCTCTCAAGGGTGGTACCTCATTGCCCCTAGTTCAAGGGCTGCCTCCATTTCAGCTATGCAAGCCTCACACTTTTGCCCCTAGTTCAAGGGCTGTTTCAAATCTGAATCACATTCGACCTTATTGCCCCTAGTTGAAGGGCTGCCTCCATTTGAATCACATCATTGCCCCTAGTTCAAGGGCTATTTCCATTTGAATTATATTTGACCTTATTGCCCCTAGTTGAAGGGCTGCCTCCATTTGAATCACATCATTGCCCCCCTAGTTCAAGGGCTGTTTCCAATTCGGCTATGCAAGCCTTACACTTTGAATGATCATTGAATACTTCGAATCAAGGTTTGAAAGCTAAGGAGCTAAGGAGGTCGAACCACGAGTCAAGAGGGATCCTATGCTGTATAATCAATTCCAGGCCTGTCTTCGTAGGACCACGCAAAAACAGTTTTTGAAATCTTTTCACAAAATGACTAATCACTCGTACTTTTACGAAGATACGATAGAACCAATTTGGACCAAGCCAGGATCCTTCTCAGTACTCACATTAACAAAAATGATTTTATTCATCAAAGGCTTAGCGCACCTCTCTTCCTCTCAGTTGATCAAAATTTGCAAATCCCGAGAAAATTCTTCCTCTTTGTTTTTATCAGAGTTTTTGGAAAAAGTTTTGAAAAACTTTGGTCAATGCAATGATTTAAAAGCACAGAGAAGTAGGCAGACTCTATGGCATTTTTTTTGTTTTTTTTCTGTTATTGAAAAGAGACTATGACTTAGCAATGACAACAGACTTTTGATAACATACTCAAAAGACAATGACAAAGAGGACCTAGACAGGACAGAAATGTCTAGGTTAGCACTATCAAAATCAACAGACTCTGACTCATTAGGCTGACTCGAGCCTGACTCTAACTCTACAAACTTGGTGGAGTCAAACTTAGACTCAATACTCAATTCAGAACTCAGAATAAAACCATTCTCAAATTGCCAGCCAAAGTGTAGGCCATCGACAACATTCAAAATAAAGCCCGTGCAATCAACAGGTGGTCACTCCCCAATCACAGAGATGGTCGACTTTGTGGGATTTTGGCCCTTTTTTTTATTTTTTATTTTTTATTTTTTTTGATTTTATGTTTTTGTTTTTGTTATTTTTTTTTTATTTTTTATTTTTTTTTTTGAAGTAATGGTGCTAAACTGAACAACCTGAACCACTCATTCGAATTTGAGAACCCCTGTATAGATCCAATACATTGCACATAACACATAGCAGGAAAGAGAACAAACACCCCTATGGAGGGTAGGGTTATCCTGTCCTAGCTTGAAATGATCTAGGGTTTCACTATTCAGATAAGCGGTATCATACATCCTAGCAATGGAAAGCATCCTGTCCTAATTTGGAAGGTGCTATGGCTCACTATATGTACAAGGCTTGCTCTACTCTAGGGTTAAAGTCAAGGTGACGTTACCAAAGAGTCCTTTGGGTCATAACCAATAAAGATCCCAGGAAATCAGAAGAGTCAAGTAGCCTCTCTTCGGAGTCTGAGAACCTTAGATAGCAAAGCCAAATAGCAGAGCTACGTAGCAGAGCTACCTTTTTGACAGATCTTAAAAGGTTACAACACAAGGCCTCTAAAGTATCGTAAAGATAGGTGTAGTGGCACAAAAAATGTGTCTGTGTTCCCACCAGCATCTGGGCAACACGGGGACTTTAAGTGCACCAATGCATGCAATGCAATAAACATATAACTGAAAATAAAAGTCATATCATGGAGTTCGAGTCAAGGTTTCATAAATCCCCAGCAGAGTCGCCAGAAACTGTAACATGCCCGGGGGGTACCCGCGCGCGTTAAACAGTTCGGACTCCCGAGATCTCTTTGATCTAGTCTCACGAGTGCAATGTGAAACGTAGACGAGAGTCCAGATTTGGCAAATTTTATTGAAAATCCATTTTATTGCAATTTTGTCAAAAATGGACTGCGTCATCAGAACTCAGAGTCGCCACCTAATATTTTGGGAAATTAGGAAACCCATGACTCGGTGCCAAGGCCACTGTTCGTCGTAACCAAGGATGCTTGGCTCGGAACCTTAGGTATGAGAGGGGAAGGTCAATAATGAGCACCCCCGCTCACCCGATCAAAAGATCAGCCTCTACTAAACCATGATATGACTTTTATTTTCTTTATATGTTTATGTTCTGATTATTTTAGTAAATCCTAAATTTTACTATGTGAAGCATATAAGTATAGACTAGTTTGCTCAAATTGGAACAATTCAATCTCATGTTTGTTTTGAAAACGGTTTGATTTTGCCACCATCAAGTGGGCTTAAAGTTTGTGAATTTGCCACTACAAAGTGGGCTTAAACGTACATTTGTTGAATCATTCCAATTTAAGCAACAAGCCTTCATCCACAGGCATTCATACAGTTATATCAAGTAAGCAATTAGCCTCATGGTAGGATGCTAAACATAATAACAAAATCACACACAAATGGGATGCTAAAGCATAAAAACTCACAGATTGACCGACGTCCCTCGAACAACTACAAAAACAAAAGTTAGTAAAATATGCATGATCTTATATACAGAATCCTAATGCAATTCACTCATGAGACGCACTAAAGATTCGGCTTCTAAAATATGGCATGTGAATCGTCTCAAAACATGAGGTAGCGCATAGAATCGCAGAAGAATTGATTAAATCCACACATGTAAATATAGCCGAATCTTAATGCATGAGACATAAATGTAATAAAGCATGGATATGCATGGTATGTCAGATATATACATACACACAGTTAGGAAAGCGATAAAAGAATGGGATAGAAAGAAGCGGGGTGGGGGAATTATTACGATACTTGAATTATTACAGATCCGAATAAAGGAGGAGGGAGAAATAATAAAATAAAATAAAACCTCACAAAACACTCAAAATAAAATAAAATAAACAACTTCATACTCACTGGCACATTCCACTCCTTTTCGCATGTCCCGGGTTCCGCGACACCACATGATTCACATTTTCCAGATTCAAGCGGCAAACCAAGGAACGGATTTGAAATCTGACTAGCATGGCTTATAGGGAAATCACTATTGGATGATGTGCAAATTTCCTGTGACTATCTCCTCTTCAGAGCCTCGGAGTTGTACCAGATTTGGTGATATGCCACGAGCAACACAGCCCATGTACTCAACTTCCAGGGAGGGCCCACCACCCGTGTATCTGCCTTTTTTTCCCTCTGCCCTCCATGTGTGTGTTTTTTCTTCCTCTCCCCGTGTCTGTGTGAATGTCTCCGAGGCTGTGTGGATGCCCCTCTTCTTTTAACACTCAAACCCAAGAGAGCCTCTACCTAACCCATCTCCCCTCCTCTTTTGTTATCTATCTTTTTTTTTTTCTTCTCTCCCCCTACCCGTGTGTGTGTTGCCTCTCTCTGAATGTGTGTGATGATTCTGTCCTCTTTATGCCCGTGAGTGGTCTGTCCATCAATGAGTGTATGTGTAGTGTGTGGGTAATGAGTGTGTAACCCACCTCCCCACTCACTCCACCTTTCTTTTAAAACATTCCACTATTGTGGCCATACACCATATTCACCACTATCTTTCTTTCTTTCTTTTTTTATTTTCTATTTTTTCTTTTTTTTTTTTGTTTTATTATTTTCTCTTTTTTTTATATTTTTTTTTATTATATATATATATATATATATATTTGTTTTTGTTTTCAATTGAGCTATCAATTAAAACACACTTAAAAGATATGCACAACCCTAATGTAATATGTACACACACATTATAAAACACTACAAATTAACAAAATACTAATGATGGCCAAAATGGGTGAGGTTTGGAATTTAACATTTCAATTTGATTTTTCTGGTGAGGATGATCAAAATAAAATGCCCAAGTCTTAGGGCCGGTCTAAATGGGGTGTCTACACCGGGCTACCGAAATGCCCATCGTTTGACTGAAACTCATATTTTTCCTGTATTTAGAATTTTTTTTTCTTCTTTTTCTTTTCTTTTTACCAAATCTTCACAACCTATATTTTGTCTCCAAATCATGGAATCAATGGAACAAAATGATGATTTAGTGGAAGAGAAATTGTATTGAACCTTTGTGTTAGTAATAGATTCGAAGAATTTTTTTTTTGTTACTGGAGAAGATGAATACATAAAGAATAAGGATGAAGGAACCAAGAACAGGGGAAAAAACTAGAAAAAAAAATGGATTTTACGTAATAAAATAATAATGAACAACTCTTATTGACGTCGATTTCTCTTGTTTTCCTAGAACCTGCAAAATGGCTTATTCATCGGCAATGGTGGGGTTGCTAGTGGTGGCATAGTCGAACCAGACCACTGTGCAACTTAGACTAGTACAAAACTCAGCAACCCCACCAAGCAAGCAGGTTTATTCCATGGCAGTTGTCCGCAACCGCCGCCACCTTAATCTCAAACTCCCTTAGACAATGCCCATGCTTCCCCATACCCCTCCCACCAGCACCTCAAACTTCCCACTTCTCTCCCTTCTCAATCACTGCTGTCGATCTAGAAAAACTCTAGGTCCTTGACCATGGCAACGGCGGCATAGTCTACTAGGTCCGCCACAAGTAGACCTTCGCCCTCTAAGCTGTCCACACCGCCATTGATGAACATGTTGCTGCAACTGACATCTCTGTGAATAATACAGAGAGAGAGATAGAGAGAGAGAGAGAGAGAGAGAGAGCGGGGCGGGGAGGGGGGGGAGACCATTGAATCAGAGGAGAGAGGGAGATGAGAAAAAGAAGGTGATCATGGGTAACATTTAAACTTAGCGGAGGCGTTTTCAACCCTTCAGTTTTCTCTTTAATGTTTCAGATCCATTCTTTCTATTTTTTTTTTATTTGTCTTTCCTTTTTCACCTTCTTTAATATTTTTCAGTCTTCTTTTGCCCACTCATGAAATACACAGCTTTGAATCTCATATATATATATATATATATACTGTGCACATAGTGAATGTTATATGTATATATATATGAATATCCTGTGCACAAAATGATAAAGTTATAAAATAACATTTAAGAGAGAAATATAGAGAATACATCAAGGATGAGAAGGGTAATGCTGGGATCACAGTTATATTTGTGTATATATATACATCTATATCTATATAATAAACTAGGATGGTTTTTGAATTTGTCCTACACACATTTGTCCTACTAGGACATCTGGACGGCTCAGATCTATTCAAATTATAAAACAACGGCTGAGATATATATTTCAAAAAATATCATATATGTACATTTTCTATTTTCCCGCTTCTCTTTCTTACTTTTTCATTTTCTCACATATCTTTCTATGATCCCATGATCCCACCTTCTTCTCTCTCTCTCTTCTTTTTATTTTTTTATTTTCTCCCATTTTTATTTTTCTCTCTATTGTTTATTTTTTTTATTCTCTCCTTTTGATTACTTATTTTTATTCATATTAAATGAAAAAGTCTGCGATCCTAGAATTAGGAGTCAGATTTTACTATGTGTAGTACAGATTATATTAATGAATTTTTTAGTCCACAAATTAAATGAATTTGAACAATTAATTGTTATTTTTAAATATATTGAATACCCTATAGATTTCGTAAATTTAGACCTCATATGAATCTTCAACATCTATATAATAAAGCGTGATAGTTTTTGAATTTGTCCTACACACGTTTGTTCAATTAGGACATTTGGACGGCTCAGATTTATTCAAATTATAAAACAACGGCTGAGATATATTTTTCAAAAAATATCTTACATGTACATTTTCTATTTTCCCGATTCTCTCTCTTACTTTTTCCTTTTCTCACCTATCCTTCTATAATCCCATGATCCCACATTTTTCTCTCTTTTCTTTTTATTTTTTTTATTTTCTCCCATTTGTATTTTTCTCTCTATTTGTTTATTTTTTTTATTCTCTCCGTTTTGATTACTTATTTTTATTCATATTATATAAAAAGTCTGCGATCCTGAAATTAGGAGCTAGATTTTACTGTGTGTAGTAGAGATTATATTAATGAATTTTTTAATTCACAAATTAAATGAATTTGAACAATTAATTATTATTTTTAAATATATTGAATACCTTATAGATTTCGTAAATTTAGACCTCATATGAATCTTTAACATCTACATAATAAAGCAGGATGGCTTTTGAATTTGTCATACACACATTTGTCCTACTAGGACATTTGGACGGCTCAGATTTATTCAAATTATAAAACAACGGCTGAGATATATTTTTCAAAAAATATCTTACATGTATATTTTCTATTTTCCCACTTCTCTCTCTTACTTTTTTCCTTTTCTCACCTATCCTTCTATGATCCCATGATCCCACATTTTTCTCTCTCTTTTCTTTTTATTTTTTTTATTTTCTCCCATTTTTATTTTTCTCTCTATTTGTTTTTTTTTTTTTTATTCTCTCTGCTTTGATTACTTATTTTTATTCATATTATATAAAAAGTCTGCGATCTTGAAATTAGGAGCTAGATTTTACTGTGTGCAGTAGAGATTATATTAATGAATTTTTTAATTCACAAATTAAATGAATTTGAACAATTAATTATTATTTTTAAATATATTGAATACCGTATAGATTTCATAAATTTAGACCTCATATGAATCTTCAACATCTACATAATAAAGCAGGATGGCTTTTGAATTTGTCCTACACACATTTGTCCTACTAGGACATTTGGACGGCTCAGATTTATTCAAATTATAAAACAACGGCTGAGATATATTTTTCAAAAAATATCTTACATGTACATTTTCTATTTTCCCGCTTCTCTCTCTTACTTTTTTCTTTTCTCACCTATCCTTCTATGATCCCATGATCCCACATTTTTATGTCTCTTTTCTTTTTATTTTTTTTTATTTTCTCCCATTTTTATTTTTCTCTCTATTTGTTTTTTTTTATTCTCTTCCTTTTGATTACTTATTTTTATTCATATTATATGAAAAAGTCTGCGAGCCTGAAATTAGGAGCCAGATTTTACTGTGTGTAGTAGAGATTATATGAATGAATTTTTTAATTCACAAATTAAATAAATTTGAACAATTAATTATTATTTTAAAATATATTGAATACTTTATAGATTTCGTAAATTTAAACCTCATATGAATCTTCAACATCTATATAATAAACTAGGATGGTTTTTGAATTTGTCCTACACACATTTGTCCTACTAGGACATTTGGACGGCTTAGATCTATTCAAATTATAAAACAACGGCTGAGATATATTTTTCAAAAAATATCCTACATGCACATTTTCTATTTTCCCGCTTCTCTCTCTTACTTTTTCGTTTTCTCACATATCCTTCTATGATCCCATGATCCCACCTTTTTCTCTCTCTCTTCTTTTTATTTTTTTTTTTATTTTCTCCCATTTTAATTTTTCTCTCTATTTGTTTTTTTTTATTTTCTCATTTTTTATTACTTATTCTTATTCATATTATATGAAAAAGTCTGCGATCCTAGAATTAGGAGTCAGATTTTACTGTGTGTAGTAGAGATTATATTAATGAATTTTTTAGTCCATAAATTAAATGAATTTGAACAATTAATTATTATTTTTAAATATATTGAATACTTGATAGACTTCGTAAATTTAGACCTCATATGAATCTTCAACATATTTTAATAAAGCAGGATGGTTTTTGAATCTTCAACATATTTTTGTCCTATTAGGACATTTGGATGGCTTGGATCTTTTCAAATTATAAAACAATGGATGAGATATATTTTTCAAAAAATGTTCAAAATATACATTTTCTATTTTACTATTTCTCTCTCTTATTTTTTTCTTTTCTCACACCTCTCCTTCCATGATCCCGCCTTCCTATCTCTTTTCTTTTTAACTTTTTATTTTATCCCATTTTTATTTTTCTCTCTATTTGTTTATTTTTATTTTTTTCCTTTTTGTTCAATATATTTTACATATATTTCCATACAATGTATGTATGCCCGTAATACACTAGGACATTACAAGCATACATATAATTTCTATATAATTATATAAGTAAAAACAGTATTGTTTGTATGCTTGTGAAAATTTTATGTATGCCAGGCACATCTATCTATCTAGCTATATATTATATAAGCAAAAGCGAGTTTTTGAATCTTCAATATCTATATAATAAAGCAGGATGATTTTTGAATTTGTCATACACATATTTGTCCTACTAGGACATTTGGATGGCTCAGATCTGTTCAAATTATAAAATAATGGCTGAGATATATTTTCCAAAAAATGTTCTACATATATATTTTATACTTTCCTACTTCTCTCTCTCTTACTTTTTCCTTTTCGCACACCCCTTCTTCCATGATCCCATGATCCCGCCTTCCTCTCTCTTTTCTTTTTATTTTTTTTATTTTCTCCTGTTTTTATTTTTCTCTCTATTTGTTTTTTTTTTCCTCCTTTTTGTTCAATATATTCTACACATATTTTCATACAATGTATGTATGCCTTGTAATACACTAGGACATTATAGACATACATACATACAATTTTCATATAATTATATACGTAAAAGCAGCATTATATGTATGCCTGTGAAAATTGAATGCATGCTAGGCACATCTATCTATCTAACTATATATTATATAAACAAAAACGAGTTTTCGTGAGAAATTTTGTGAGAACTCCAAAATTTATAATAAATTTGTGATTTTATCAAATTAAAAAATAAATTTAAATAGTGTTGGGATTACAATTATATTCTAATCCTAATATTACTTACACTGTGCCTTCAGGCACGGGTATATGCTAGTATATGTATATATTAGAACACAGTAATATTCAAATGTTGCATATAAAAAGCAAGAGAGAGTTAACTGTTATAGAGATTGAAGAAAAACAAAAACAAAAACAAAAACAAAAACAAAAAACAAAAAACAAAAAACAAAAAACAAAAACAAAAAAAAAAGAAAAGAAGGGTAAATAAATTACACTAATATTTTTTTTATTTTGATTCTTGTGTTATTTTAGTCTCTATAATTTCAATTAGCTTAATTTTGATGTTAAATTTTTTATTTTGTTTCAATTTAATCTAATTAATTATAATTATTAATATTTTTTAATGAAAAATAAACACATAAGCAGTATATATGTATTAGGCTTTTATTAGTAAAATTGTAAATTTATTAAATTTTGTGAGTTAATCTCAACTAATTCAATCATTGTTTTTTTTTTAAATTCTAATCGACGTTATCCATTATATCAAATAGACAGAAATTTTAAAATTAATGATCAAATTAAACTAATTAAAAATACAAGGACCGAAATAATATAAAGAGTAAAAGATAAGAAATATCAATGTAATTTATTAAAATAAAAATAGTTAGAGATCATCTCAGAGAGAAAGAGTGGAAAAAAGGAGAAATTATTATAAAGTTTAAGGGGTTGTTTGGAGATGATCTAAATAAAAACACTTGTTGATAAGTGTATTTATTTGGATCATATCACCTTTATATTTTTATGTACATTTTTTTTTATAAAAAGTTAAAAATTGCATTAAATAAACAAACCCTAAACAACTCCTACATTTAAATATATATATTTTTTATATTAATGAAAAAATTTAAAATATTAATTATTAATATTTTTTTGGGTAGTGTCGGTGTAATTCTCACACACGCGCGCATACACAAAAGAAGAAGAAGAAGAAGAAGAAGATAAACATGGAAAGTGGGAAACGAAGAGAGTGAAATGGAAAGAAACACTAAGGTCATGTTTATTTGGCTCTTTAAGGAGGATTAAACAAATAGTTTGTACGACTCATCTAATGAGGGTTTTGTTTGGAAAATGAGTGAGGGAATTAAATATTCTTTAGACTAGTAATCTTCTCATGTGGTAGGACTAACAATGTCATGGGAGGGTTGGGATTAGAAATTGAATGAGGGGATTAGTAAATTTTTAAGCAAAAATTATATTTTTTATAATAAAAAATAATTATAATATTAAAAAAATACTAAAAATTTTAAAAAATAACTTTATATAATAACACTATCTATAGTATTACTAAAAAAATTTAATCCCCTCAATCCTATGAGCGAAAGAAACAAACGTGGCCTAAACTCTGTTAAAATGCAATGTTTTGAGTGTGGTATACTTCTGCTACCTGGTTGGTCTTTAATGGCACAACCCATCAACAGCACCAACAGCACTACTATTGACTGCAGCAAAGCCGAACTCATCAAGTTATATTTCATATTAAAGAGTATTATTGGAATTTACCATTTAACTATGAATTATTCTAATTGAATGCAAATTTTATCTATGTGAGGAAATTAGCTAAGAATATGAAGTTATAGCTTGCAGAGAGCTCAGGTTACATAGGTATATTTCATTACCAAGGAATATTATTTGAATTCACTACTTAGTTATAAATTATTCTATAAATGCAAACTTGATGTGAGCATGGTAAATTTGGCTACGTATTAGGAGTGCTTGCGGTTTGGTTGTGGCTAGAGAACCTCTAATCCCCCATCCGTCGGCCGGATTGATGAATTGAAAAAAATCAATCCGCATGTATCTGCCGGATTGGCGGATGCGGATTGAGCGGATTGACAGATGGATGTGAATCGATTTAGCGGTTTAAATTTTTACAAATTTTAAACATAAAACAACAACTTGTCAACATTTTCTTTTTGGATAATAATCCAACTGTAACGCCCCAACCCTTCACATATCATCGATATTGTCCACTTTAGCCCACGTCCACACGAATTTGTTCTTCCCAATGAGTCACCCATCCCAGAACTACTCCAGCCTAAGCACGCTTAACTGGGGAGTTCTGTTAGGGATTTCACCAGTTGGGAAAATGCCTCGATGCTATGTAAGGGTCCAGATTTTTACTTTTATAGCCTAAGAACTCCGCATCCATTCCCGATGTGGGACACCGAGACCTTACAATCCACTCCCCTTAGGACTGCACGTTCTCGTGCAGTAGCCTGCCAACTTACAAGCCCGTCCACATGTATCAAGAGACACCAGGAGCCCACACTCAGTACTCCGGAGAGTCGACTCTGATACCATTTGTAACCCCCTAACCCTTCACATGTCATCGATATTGTTTACTTTAGGTTGTAACGCCCCAACTCTTCACATGTCATCGATATTGTTCGCTTTTAGGCCACGTTTGCACGGATTTGTTCTTCCCAATGAGTCACCCATTCAAAAACTACTCCAGCCTAAGCACACTTAACTGGAGAGTTCTGTTATGGATTTCACTGGCTGGGAAAAGGCCTCGATGCTATATAAGGGTCCAAATTTTTACTTTTATAACACAGGAACTCCCCCTCCATTCCCAATGTGGGACACTGGGACCTTACACCAACTCAACATAACCAAAAGATTATCAAGTAAATTGTCAAATACTAATAATAAATACATATAAGAAAACTATGTATTATCAAAACTATTTCACAGACGAAATGCCACTAATCAATGCACTATAAAGAATGAAATTACACAAGTTTACCAAACAATTTACCCAATACTCTGTAAAATTGTCTTGAACAACTCGTGCCTCTTTCACCAAAGCCTTCGTCTCGGAATTGATCAGCTTGATGTCAAATTCACAGCATCCACATTGAATCCACGACCACAAGCCACTTCGAACTCCTTCAAAACCTTCACCCTTGAATCTTCGGAATCCACCGAAAAAAAACTCTTTGTATTGAATGATCAAACAATCCCTTTGATACAATCCACTTAAACCATGATATAAACTCACACAGACATCAAACGAAACAAGTAAAGAAGCTCCAAATGAAAACCCTAACTCTCAAGAAGAAGATCTAGAAATCATACCCTAGAATCAGACTTGTTCGCAGCTTTATAGCAGCAGGGCCGCGAAGACCGCTTGAGCCATGGAATGGTCGCTCAAGTAGTGTGACTCAAACGTGTGTTTTTCATTAATGCCTTCACTCGAGCCATCGAAAGGTTCGCTCAAGTTAACATTAAGTCTTCTCAGTAATTTTGCAGACAATTCAAACTTCTAGAACCAATGCTCGAGTGGTGTATGACAAAAACAATCTACAGATTTCATGGAAAAAAAGTGTTTGTTCACAGAATTGGCAACAGAAGGGACCTAACATAAACTAAAATTCAAACTCCCCAAACAAGGCCAAGCCTAATTTGGTAATTTAACTTTTTGACTAAAAAACAGCAAAAGGGCTTAAAGTCATTAAAACAATAAATAAATAAATAAATAAATCCAATAAAAAGAAAAAAAATGAACATCTATTTGATTGATTAGAATGAAATGCGATAGAATGATAATTCTTTAGGCTTTCTTAAGGAATTATCATTTCTTTAAAATGGTAAAAGATGATTTCATTTGTAATGTATTTATCATTATTTTTTAAAATCTGACTAAACATGGAAATAAATATCTTGATAAAATGATAATTCCATTCTGATTCATTTTAGTGAACCAAACACTATCTAAGTAATTTATGATTTTCAATACAATTTAAAATTTATTTTCAAACACATAATTTGATAAATCAAAATTTGATACTTCTTAGACACATCATTAAAGGTGGATTTTAGGGTGAAAAATTATTACTAGGTACTCTTGGAATATGGCCATATATAGTATTATGATTGGTGGAAAAAGTGAAATATTATGATTTTGTATTGGGTGATTGAGAAATATGAGGAGACATAATAAATGATAATTGGTAAAAAAAAATATAAACATGTGATATTTTAAAAGTATCTAATAATTTTTCGATAAACTAAGTATCTGAAGAATTTTTTTTTTTTTTTTTTTTTTATATCAATACTACTCATCAATGCCACATTCTCTCTGCTATGATATCATATGGAAAATTTTGTATATCAGTAACCATTTGATAGTAGTAGGGTTTGTTTTATTTTATTTTTTGTGTTTGTTTCATTTAAATTAAAATGGTCCCCATTAAAGTTGTTTTCAAGTTGGATTTTGATAATTTTGATGAGTAATGTTATTTAAATTAAAAAAATTAGATTATTTTCAAATTAAATCATTTAAAAAAAAATATTTAAGTCATATCTTGTTCTCATGTTTTCCAAAATTATTCATAAATCATCTTATTTATATTTTATTTACTTTAAAAAATGAACTTGTATATATATATATATATTTGGGTCAGGCTTCTCTCAAGTCCGAAATCGAATTGGAGCATGCTGTTAGGCCCACCATGGGTCTTTTTTTTTGTTGTTTATGATCCGAACCATTTATTATGTAGAGTTCGTTGAGTACTTTATTCGTGTGAAAAATCACATTGATCGGATATCGATAGCTACTTAATTGGATCAGATTTCTGTCAATAGTAAATATAATTTTCAAAATAAATTTTTTGACAAAAACTGATCCGATCAATTTGATTTTTTGTCGGAATAAATTATTCGACGAGTTTTATACATTGAATGATTCGAATTATTAAAACAGGACCCGTAGTGGGCCTCACTTCTTCAACAGTACCGTACAGGTCCTCTTTGCGGATGGGAGACAATCTTCACTATATCTTTTTCAACTAAAGTGAAGAACCTCTGTAGACATATAAAATAAGGATAATTATATCACAATGATGACAGGAAAAAAAATACAAATCTATGAAAATTTTTATAATTTTAATTATTAATATTTATAAGGTTTCACTAATTATAATTATTTTTTTTATACCCACTTATTTGATATTTCCCTTATTAAAAAACTAGCGTATGAAGGCACGGTGTTAATAATGTTAGGATTAAAATATAATTATAATCCCAAACCTTCCATCTTATTATATAGATTATCAATTTAATATAAAAACAACACTATTCTTGAAAAAGGAAAGCAGACCTAAGCGGGTTTTTTTAGTAGAGAGCTCTGTCTCTTTTTTTCCTCTACATCTCTCTCTTCCTATTTGAACTCCATTGTTGCTCAAGTTTGAGCTTTGAATGAGAGTCATAACTTACTTAATGAAAATCACAAATCCAAACCCAAATACACTACCAGTTCAGATATAGATCCGATTATATCTCGGGTGGATTACAAAATTCTTGGTGCTTGGATGGGTTTAATAAACAAATGAGCCGTGAGAGCGAATAAGATGAGTTTAATTAATTGTGGAGGTGTTGTAATTAATTATGGAGAATGGAATTCAAATAAAATGTATTAGATTAATTAAAAATTTGTAAGTTTGGGAGAATGGAATTCTAATAATAACAGTATGGAGCCCAATCTAAATGACCCATAAACAATCTAAAATAACCCTAAAAATATACATAGCCTTGAAACCCCTTAAGGTCATGAAGGAGATGGACAAAAAGTTCAACACAACATTCTAGTGACAGCAAGTTGCACAACTATAAACCAAATAACAAAAATTTGAAGTTAACATTTCTATCACGACAAATAGGCAATTTCTATACGGTTCACGAAAAAAGTAGTAGTTAAAGATTGTTACGTAGTTGTGTAAAGAGCTAATTCATCAAACACATCTCCGAACAAACCTATATAACAAAAATGTATATTTTTTGACACACACATACACACACATATACTTATTTATGTAAATCAACAAAAATCACCACAGAGAGAGAGAGAGAGAGAGAGAGAGAGAAGAGAGAGAGAGAGGCACGAAGTAGGTCCCCAAAGGCTCAAATGTCAAAGAAATGAAGCCCTTTCCACAATTACCAGAAAATGGTTCGATGATCGAAGACTCTAGTCTTGTCAGGGTTTGTCGGAACAGTCCTTTAATAGAACAACCCACGAAACCAAAAGAAAGAAACACAATTACAAATAATTATCAAAACCACTAAAAAAGTAAAAGAGTAGATAGAACGAACATTTACCTTGGATCAATTTCAATAGCCAATTCAATCAGTGGACCAATTGAAGCCCCTTCAAAGAGTGCAGCCGCCATCAAGAGTGAAACCCTCAAAATTAAAATCATGTATGCAAAACAAATAAATGACAGCAAATAGTGCAAAAAAATACAAAAGAAAGAGATGTCTACCTCTTCATATGGAGGGGTTGAGAGCAGCCAAACAATGCTTCCCGGCCTCCAGTAACAGAAAAAAGAATCAAGAAGTTGGCATCACAGAACAGGATATAACCTTTGTTAACAGGAGTTTATACACAGCTGATAGTTTACCATCAGTTACCTTTTTCCTCTAAATAAGGATAATGCCTAATTTAACTCCTTGAGCAGCTAAATTGATTGACTGAAAGTGAAATTGATATTTTCATCAAAATGTTATAATCAACTCCATTTAATTACACCATTGTCCAATCCAATCATAAACCAACAGCTCTTCATAGCAAAGGGGGAAAAAAAAAAATTAAAACAAAAAAACAACCCAAAATTTACAATCAAATGCTAATGGCCCACAAAAGTGCAAATATACACTTTAGATTTGGAATTTGGGTAATTTTCTCATCATTTTTTCAACTCCTATAACCAAAACATCATCATTTCCAACACCCATAAAATATATATGTATATATATATTAAACTCCTGCGGGCCCGCCTCCTTGAACTCTAAAAGTAGCTAAATTGACATGTAGAAAACTATTAAACTGAGTAGACAATTGATCAATTTTATTGAGCAGTGAGAGACACACCCTAATGTAGTAATCAACTCCATTAATTACACAATTCAGTCCAACCCGCTTTATAAAACAATCCCAATTTAAAACCACTAAAAAAGTAAAAGAGTAGATAGAACGAACATTTACCTTGGATCAATTTCAATAGCCAATTCAGTCAGTGGACCAATTCAAGCCCCTTCAAAGAGTGCAGCCGCAATCAAGAGTGAAACCCTCAAAATTAAAATCGTGTATGTAAAACAAATAAATGACAGCAAATAGTGCAAAAAAACACAAAAGAAAGAGATGCCTACCTCTTCATATGGAGGGGTTGAGAGCAGCCAAACAATGCTTCCCGGCCTCCATTAACAGAAAAAAGAATCAAGAAGCTGGCATCAAAGAACAGGATATAACCTTTGTTAACAGGAGTTTATAAACAGCTGATAGTTTACCATCAGTTACCTTTTTCCTCTAAATAAGGATAATGCCTAATTTAACTCCTTGAGCAGCTAAATTGATTGACTGAAAGTGAAATTGATATTTTCATCAAAATGTTCTAATCAACTCCATTTAATTACACCATTGTCCAATCCAATCATAAACCAACAGCTCTTCATAGCAAAGGGGGAAAAAAAAATAAATTAAAACAAAAAAACTACCCAGAATTTACAATTAAATGCTAATGGCCCACAAAAGTGCAAATATACACTTTACTTTAGATTTGGAATTTGGGTACTTTTCTCATCATTTTTTCAACTCCTATAACCAAAACATCATCATTTCCAACACCCATAAAATATATATGTATATATATATATTAAACTCCTGCGGGCCCGCCTCCTTGAACTCTAAAAGTAGCTAAATTGACATGTAGAAAACTATTAAACTGAGTAGACAATTGATCAATTTTATTGAGCAGTGAGAGACACACCCTAATGTAGTAATCAACTCCATTAATTACACAATTCAGTCCAACCCGCTTTATAAAACAATCCCAATTTCAAAACCCATTTGTCAATTCAACAAATAAAGACAAACTACACCATTTTTATACCAACCCTTACCTGCCTCTGCTGTTGCTGTTGTTGCTTTTGCTGCTGCTACTGAATTGAATCAAACCCTAAGTGTGGTGTCGCTGACAACGAAAGGGTGGTCTGTGTATCACTCTGTTTATGTTAAAGGAATAGAACTCAGAACTCAGAACTCAGAAGTTTTAATAGAGATAGAAATATTACCTTGGTATCGCGGTTGTTAATCGGAAACCTAGGTTGCGAAACGGTGGGGGAGAGAGGGAGAGGCCAAGCTTGGAACACCATCCCTGTCATCTCGGAAAACCACGGTTATACCAAGAACACTCCAGCCAGAGACAGCCACCAATGGCCGAAACAGAATAGTGCACTGGAATAGGACCAGAGACCAACAATTACACTCTAAAATAACAAACCAGCTGGAATCAAATGTGGCCGGACTGGTAATCAATGTGTAAACACACTAAACTCACACAGGAACAACTTCTACCTCAAAGGTGAGGAAGAAAACCAGATGTGATACCCCTGTTCAGTGGAGGGGGAGAGGCAGCGACGGGAGGGTGGGGGGTCTGTGTATCACTCTGTTTATGTTAAAGGAATAGAACTCAGAACTCAGAAGTTTTAATAGATAGAAATATTACCTTGGTATCGCAGAGATCGGGTGAGAGAGAATGAGAAAGATAAAGAAGAGGAACAAAGAGGGAGATAGAGATAAGGAGGAAATGGGAGACGTGCAACAGAGAAGAGATAAAGATGGAATGGAAGGGGGGAGACGTGGATAAGCAGTAGGCTAATGTTTGAGCGGGAAAATATATATTTAGGATTGATATATATTTAAGGGTCATCTCAGTCATCTATCTAAATAGATAAACGAATCCTAACCATTGAAATGTCCTAGTAGGACAATTGTCTCTGGGACATTTTCAAAATCCGTTCTGCTTTATTATATAGACTTTCATTTTCAAATTTTTAAATTTAAAGTTTTAGATACATTAATTAATTTTCCTTTTGAACGGTGTAAATCAAGACATAATAAGATAGATTCTTTTTTAAAATGATTCAATAAAAGCTAACTAATAGAAGTTATTTTTTTAATTATGTAAAAAATAAAAAAAATAGTGGTTAGAACCTAAATGTTACATATTTGGCCCGCTAAATATATATTTTATTAGTCTATTTATTTTTACTATTTTATAATTTTATGTATTTTCATGTGTTTTTATGTATTTTGAGTGTTTGTATATAAATTAATATAAATAATATATTTAGATATTATATTATATTATATTTATTATAAAATAAATTAAAGGAAAAAAACAATCAAAAGAGGGTGTCGGCAACGGTAGCTCTCAATTGATATATATATATTATTATTATTATTATAATTGTTGTTTTGTTGTGCAGGATTTTGCCTATATAAGGCAAGCGAGAGACAGCAGAGGAGGGGGAGCTCAGGGCAAGAGAGCAGAGGGCTTCGGCCAAAGCAGAAAAGAGAGAAGAAAGAAAGGGGAACTGGGAGAGTGTAACTTGTATATGTTAGAGTGTGGTAGTTATATAAGTGCTAGGAACTAATATTTTCTTCTTAATATAGAAATGAAACTATGACCAAATAATGGGATAAGTAGTATTTAGTATTTTGAGTTTTGATTTGATTTGGATAAATTGTATAACTTTTAGATATTTTTGTGTAATAAATGTTTTATTCAAATCATGTTATACAATCATTTTCATTACTGTGTATTAAAATTGTTAGACGAGTCATACCTAATAAGTACATGTCGTACATCAATCTTAGTTTAGTGTAGTTTAGTGGTGACAATCTATGTTAAACGAAGATAATTCATGGCTGTCTGGTTATAATATACAAATCCTCTTGACGATGTATTTCTGATCAATTTATATCATTTTATCCAAATTAATGATTTTCTAAAAACTAATACAATAACCAGTTATCATAAGGTTAGTGGTGAATTCAAAACTTGAGAAATTTCTTATTTTTTTATTTAATGTGTTATTAATTTTAGTTTTATTATTTTTTCAAAATCAATTTTCTTAAATTACTTTAATTATTATTTTTGTATCAAAACAACTCGACTAGTCTTTGAGGATTGACACCTAGTCTTAATCGCTGTTCTACGGGTAGTTGTTAGTATTTGGTTTTAAAAATAATATTTTGGTGTGCAAACGACCATATCACATAGTATGAGATTTTTGAGTTTCATAGGATTTTTCTCATTAAAACTTCCCTTTGCTTATATAATATATAAATAGATGATGTGGTATAAGTTAGATCCCATATGATGAAATATTTGACAAATCAAATTTGATACTTGTTAGATACATCATTAGGGTGGATTTTAGGGTAAAAATTTATTATTGGGGTACTCTTGGAACATGAATATATGGTACTCCATGGTATTATGATTGATGGAGAAAATTAGATATTATGATTTTATGTTAGGTAATTGAGCAACATGAGAGAACATGAGAAATGATAATTAATCAAAAAATATATATATAGACAGGTAATATACAAAATGAAAATCCTATGTGATTCGTGATTAGATAAAGATTTAAAATATTCCAAAACTCAAAATTCCAAAACACTCAATCTAAAATCATCAAGCACTTACGAGAGTGATTTTAGTTTGTTTGTTTTTAGGAATAAATAATAAATCAACACAAGTGATTTTTTACGTGGAAAAATTGTAATCAAAAACCACGGGCGAACCGCCACTAATCAATCCACTACAGAAGGACTACAAGGGTACAAAGAAACCATACAAATTACCCAACCTAGTCAATTTGTCTCTGAATCTTCTGTAACTCTTTCACCACGCCTTCGCCACGGAACTGATTCTGAAGTTGGTTCCACACCTCAACTTCACTTGTCGAATTAACGACTACGTAAAGAAACAAACACCTTTTGAAACTTTACGTAAAGATCTTCGGATTCCACCGAAGAGAATACTCTTGAATATTAAGTATCAACCTCTTTGATGTATGAATTTCAACTCATGAATTTTAGAACTCTCTCAAGAACATCAAAGAAAACTCATCAAAGTTTCAGAGGAAAACTTCAAACCAAACTCTAGAACTCTTGGATCTAATCTAGAAAAAGTTAGATTGGTTTTAGGAGAAACCATCTACTTATAGAAAACCAAAAAGAGTCCCAATCCTGAAAGAAACCAGTACTAGAAAATTCCCGGATTCTGAAGCTCGCTCGAGCGAGGATCCTCTCGCTCGAGCGAGGAGTGTATCTCGCGTGATTTCTACTAGTGACCTCGCTCGAGCCACGAGCCCTTCGCTCGAGCGAGGAAAACATCCTTTCAGGTTCAAGTGTAGACGCACTGCTTAGCTCGAGCCACCATGCTTTTCGCTCGAGCGCACAATCATGGCCTTCAGGTTTTGCCCAGATGCAGTCCTTCGCTCGAGCGAGGACTTCCTGGCTCGAGCGAGGAAGGCAAAAAAACTCAGAAAAAATTACAACTCAATACTTAGTTTTGTGCGCGGGATTTTGACAAGATAGGTCCTAACAATCTCCCCCTTTGTCAATACCCGGACAAAACTTTTTAAACAATAGTCCTGACCAAAAGATCTAACAAAAACAATTACAACTCAACTAATGACCTAATAAACTACAACTCGATGAAAAGAAAACAATGAATCCAAACTTGAGAACCATCCAATCATTGAGCTGTATAAATAAACCGACAACCGTTGAGCTGTAAAGAAACCAACATAAGCATGCATTCCTCAAACACAACCAATCCTGCAGATTAAAACCATTAGATACATCCAGACATATATTCAACATATTAGATACATCCAGACATATATTTCAAAAATATATCCAACATATACATCCATCATATATATCCAATATCCAAAATATACATCCATCATATATATCCAATATCCAAATATCAACATATATCCAAATCATCTCCCCCGTTTTGTCCGGGAAAAACAAAAGTAAAGAAAAACAAACCAAAAAAAAACAACCACTAGGAAGATGGTGGAGGATGCTGTAGCTGAAGAAGAGATAAAATCTGGGACAACATAGCACTGTGCTCATCAAGGCGAGCATCGATATGGTCAAGACGACGTGCAAGAGCTGGATCCAAATCATGAGTATCCGCTGCTGGTCCTGCATGGGCAGCCTCAACCTCCTCCTCCTCGGCAATAGGATCATCATCACCTGCAACACCGGGACCACCTACATGAGAACTCCCAACCCCGGATCCACTCCCCCTAACATGGGCCTGACTCTGTGAGACGGTGAGTTTAGTAATGGGTTTGACAGGAGAAGCAAACTCGTCATCTTCAAAAACAGGGACACCAAGAGAAGTGAGAAAACGGTGAAGAAAACACCCATAAGGCGCCCTAAAGATTTTCTACCCTCAAAGACTCCAATCATTTTAAGAACAATCATTTCGGAAGATCAATGGGAAGGCGATGATGAATACAATATAAAACATAACCTTGATCCTGAGTAATATGAGAGGAATGAGTAGTGACAAAAATATTGGCGCACACAATGATATTGAGAAGACGGAACCGCGGAAGCAACTCATTCTGCTGAATGAGAGCACCGGCGATCCAAGTCCTAGAAACACCACACAACTCGGAAGCAACCATATCAAAATTAACACCAGACCGGGTAAGAAAAGGGAAATGACAATTAGTAACTTCAGGAAGACCAAGAAACATCTGAAACAAATCCCCAGTAATGACAAGGGACA
The DNA here is from genome assembly GCA_030407325.1 of Camellia japonica. Lineage (NCBI taxonomy): Eukaryota > Viridiplantae > Streptophyta > Magnoliopsida > Ericales > Theaceae > Camellia > Camellia japonica. The sequence goes on from JAPPVO010008019.1 coordinate 43,414, forward strand.
GCTTCCTAACCCAAGTCTCAAAGGTACAGGCTTCGCGGTTAACAGAATGAATGTTACAATAAAACTCGCGAATGAGACTAAGATTTTGAGGACCAGAGAAATGTAACACTTGGTCTCCACCTAATGGATCAAATAAGGACCGAATGGGAATGATCTCAAACGCATTTGGTAAAACATTGCGTTCTAAATGAACTTTGCGAGAGACATAGGATTCTCGAAATAATTTGGCCTTTTCTTTGGATTCAAATTTGGAAGTATTGAAGGGGGACGAGAAGCAGTCGTCTTGCGACGTTTAGAAGGCTCAGCCATGACTAACACAACCCAAGAGAATGCGAAACAAGACACAGCAGTGAACAACCAGACCAGACACACCCCATATCCCCAAAGCAAAACCAAGAAGCACAGACAGAAAACATTAGTCCATTAGAAAGAGCAGTATAAGAAGTGAAAGAAGTAAACACTGTACAAGCCATGTGAAAACATCAATCAAACATTTGAAGTCAACTCCCAATGCATAACCTCAATCAAGCAACCATCAAGCAACAGCATGATATGAACAATGTACACAGGATAATCAGATAATGGCATGATATAGAGATTAAAATGAAAGACCCAATATGAAATGCCAACACAAATCACAGATAACATAAACCAAGCATGAGGTGATCAGACCAACATAAAACCAGTAGTGCAGGCAAACATGGTGAGAGAAATGAACAACATGAAAAAACCCAATATGAGACTAGAAAAGCCCTAAAAATCCCAATGTGCAAACAAAGAAACTCCCAAGACAAACCACCCAAATCGAAACCCTAGAAGCAATGCAAAGCAGATGAATCAAATCAAGGACCCTAAAGCATGAAGAGAAGTGAAATCAGTAGCAAAGACAAAAAAAAACAACACGAAAGAGGTAGAATACAAG
>JAPPVO010008020.1:0-33288 GCA_030407325.1 Camellia japonica
GGAGTTCCTCCATTGCTTTGCTTGTCTTCTCACTTCGAGATAGGGACTTTCTACACTCTTCTATGACTTTTAACTTAGTTATTTGTTGATTGTGTAACAAATATTGGATTGGAAGATTTTAGACAAACCTAGGGTTTTTGTTTAAAATCTAAAGACAGGTTTTCAAATGAAGGTATTGAAAATGGTTATAGGTGTAGACATGAAGATGTGTTGTGTTAAATTTGTTGATTTTGACACATGGGTTGGATTTGAAAGAAAATGAAGCTTTGTCCTAAAATGTTTCAAATAATTATTTTGTATAAATAATGAAATTGGCGTTGGGAATGTGAAATTAGATGAATATGTATATAAATGATAGAGTTGGATGTGTATCATCTCTCACCTATGGAAATTTGGATAATTTATCTGTCTTGGAGATTGTATATCTATTTAGAAATATCTGTTTTGGGCTATCGGTGGAGGATAACTATGATTGTTGTAGAAATTGCATGAGAATTAGGTGAACTGGAACTAATCTGTTATTTGTTGTCATTGAATATGGATGTGCTTTAAATACATTGTATATGTATGATGTTGGGAGGAGAAAGGGGATGTACTCCATGCTGGGAGAAGAAAGGGGATAGACTCCATTGAATTAAGTTAGCCTGTGTGTGCAGAGTGAAAGTCCTAAAAACCACACGTATACATGGGTGCCAATCCCACAGACAAAATTTTCGTAAAATGACAAATTTGAAGTGTTTGTGTAATAATTGTATTGGTTAGAGAACCACTGAATTGTAGCTTCTGTTGGGTTGTTTGGATAATAATGGACTTGACTCATAGATTGAAGTGAAATGAATTGTCATGAAATGAATTAAGATAAAATGGGTTGAAATATGAAACTTGGCATATTATGATCTTGTAAGAATATGAATGATTTTATCATGGGTATTGTATATGCACATCATACTTATATCTTTGTTAAGAATTATACTTTGTGTTAGATTATTTCTACTGGGTTTTAGCTCACTTTATTTGGGAAAACTATTTTCAGGTGTTGGTGACATGCCTTCGCCAAGACAATAGCTTGGAAGGAATTGGAACTGAAACCTTCTTTTGTTTATTATGTTATCATTTTGATTTAAGCTAAAGGCTTTATATGTATTGGATTTGTATCCACTTTTGTTGTAACCAGGTACAGCCTTAGAAAGATATAAGCCGTTAAGGCATATGAATATTTGTTGAACTTTCATTTCTTATAACACTTGTAACACATGTTGTAGATTCATGATGAATCATTTATGAGTATATAATGCATGTGTCACCTTTTGTGTATCGATTCTAATTAATGAAAGATTACTATTTTGTTTATATCACTATGCATATATTGTTGGGAGTCGATTTATGACATTTATTTCGGGACATTACAATATATTTTTATCTCTATTTTTTTTGTTGTTCATATATGAATAATTATCTTTTTATTTTAAAAATTATTTGACTTTTTTTATTTAAATATTTTTTAATTGTTTATATATAAATAGTTAACTTTTTATTTTTAAAATTAATTGACTCGTAATATTTTTTATTTAGTTATTTTTTAATCTTTTATTTGGCTCTTTATATTATTGGTTGAAATTTGAATAGTTATCTTTTTATTTAATTTTTTAATATTTTTATCTCTACTTTTTTGTTGTTCATATCTAAATATTTGTTGTTTATATCTAAATAGTTATCATTTTATTTAAATATATATAATCCTTTTGACTTTTGAGATTTAGATGATTGATATATAATTAAAAGTTAAGAAAAGTGAAAGGAAAAACTTGAGATGTGACACATAAGAAAGAAAATTGGTAAGAGTTTAGTATTAAAAATTTGAAAAATTCTCATATTCCAATACATTTATTTATATGATTGCATTATTGGAAGTATGAGGGATAATCTGTTTGGTCATGTTTTTGTAGCCTTACATAAAATTTATACAAAATCTATAGAGAATGATAAAATAACCAACAAGTTGAAGCACAAAAATCAAACATAAACACACAAAATATATTTGATTGGACAACTCTTCGTGCCCATTTTTTAGAAGTAGATCCTATTACTTAATTTAGATACATCTAAAAATTAAAAATAATAATAACTAAAATATGGGGAAAAAAAAAAAAAAAACCTAGCATATTTCTATGTTTTTTTCTCTAGTTTTTTTTTTTTTTTTTTTTTTTAAAAAAAGATTTTTTCACATATATTTTTCTTTTTAGTTTTTAGGTGTCAATTTTATTTTTATTTTAAAAAAAAAGATTAATGTATATATATAATTTATTAAAGATAACAAAACTCAAAAAATAAGAAGTGAAAAATTAGTTTTTGAAAACCAAAACAATCAAGTTATAAGTCCCACCTCAATATGAATCCAAACAACTAATAAGCCTTTCTCTTCCTTCACTCTCTTCTCTACACTCAATAATACCTCTTTTTCAAATTCAAACACACAGATCTACATTCACTTGGCAGAAATCAGAACATGATTTCGACTGTTCACATTCTTACCAAGTCCTACTTTCATGTCCATAAGACTACTCATCAAAATACATCAACATCAAAACTCAACTTATTTTTCTCACAGCATGACCATTCATATCCCTCATAAAAAGATCCACAAACAGGTCGAGATTGAAACCGGACACAAACAAAAAAAACAAAAAACAAAAAGCAAAACACAAAACACAAAAAAACATTGAAAAAAAAGAGTCAATAAAGAAACTAGATATGCACAACACTGCACTTCAACCCCAGGCAATCAAAACCAAAACGCGTCTCTTATGCCTGCTGCCTAGGTTCAGAAGAAGTCAAGATATGACTCGTGGTTAAACATTTTTTAACCTGACAACTCTTTAATAGCTTGAGAAGATCATCGATGAAACTAAAAGAGCGTGTTGCCTTGTTGAGTTCCGCTTCTCATCATTGTGCAAAATTCTTCGTAGTTGATTCTCCCATCCTATGAAGTTCGAAAGAATCAGCACGGAATCAATAAAAACATATGATCCTGCAAGAGGGTTTGAAATGTCTAGGCTCGAAACAACTTACATTGTCCGTATCAACCTCTGATATTATTTCCCTTATGGTGTCATCATCGCCCATTCCATACTCCTTCATAGCACTTTCCAATTCATCTCTTGTAATAAAGCTGTCATGACATTTCATGATCAAACCAACAATTCTTCTCATAGAATTCATGAGTTGAAAACTATATAGAGAGCAGGCAATATGATTACATCTCCACAACGCAGAGACAATATATTACTATTATTATCAACATGGAAAATTTATGGACTCACCCGCTGTTATCCTTGTCAAAATATTGAAATGCCTTAAATAGATGCTCATCTCTTTCTAATTTGTGTCTATGCATTGTTGCAGTGATAAATTCGATGTAGTCAATTGTTCCGTTTCCATCCACATCAGCCTGCAGTGTAGGACAATATATATAGTTATATTTACGAAAATAGTTAAGATGCAAATAAGTCTAATTCTTGTAGATTTAAAACTTACAGCTTCCATGAGTTGCTTTACTTCAACCTCAGACAACTTTGACCCGAGCCGGGCCAATCCTGTCTTTAATTCCTCATAGGTGATAGTGCCACTGTTGTCTGTGTCCATGTTTGTGAACATTGCTTTAAGACCTTTGATGTCTTCTTCAGATAGATTTTCCGCAATGACCTAGAATTATTTTTAAAAGCCACCAAGACCCAAAACATTAAATATAAAACCTTCTTCATGCAATTTAAAATAATTTTTAAAAAAAATTCTTAGTAATTTTGTTGGATCGATAGAGAGGGGTGACTTCTATAAACTACACAATGTGTAATCTAAGCTTTCAAAGGGGCTTCATCTTAATTAGTTGCACGAAACGGGGCCGAGAGCAGGAGTGGGGCAAGGGAGTGAGGGCATATTCAAGTTTCTAAGATTGGAAGTGTCTAAGAGCGTGTATATACTTTAAATATTAAATATATTCTAACAATTATTTGTTTTTATTTAGTTGTAATATATCATATATGTGTTCAAATATGAATTATTATTTGAGATTAGTGTCAACTACAAATTGTTTTTGTTAAGTGCAAATAAATAGGGGACCTCTCTATAGCTTTAGAGAAAATGCAACATGCCCCACAATTTTGGCATAATTACACCGACCTTCCTTTTAGCAAGACTAAAGCATCTAGAACTAATACAAATGGCATGAAAATACGAGGATAATTATAGAAAAATATACATTTTAATTTACAAGAAAATAATAAAATCATTTTTCCATCCATAGGACTAACGAATTGTTGATGAAAAGGGACAAAGTATTATGTGAATTAAAACTTATGAGAAACCAATGTAATAGTGCCAAAAATTGTGGGGCTTGATGTATGTTTTCTAAACCTCATGGGAGGTCAGTGTAATCTCTCCAAATAAATATATATAAATAAATAAGTTCGAGTTGCTTTTTTTTTGTTACTTTTAGATTTGTATATTTGAGAGGTTTTATCTCAATTAGAAGCGAGTTTCTAACAGGTTTCTTAATTAAGAGTGCAAAATTGCGTTTCTGAGTAAGAAACGTCATCCAAGCAGGAGTTTCCTGCTACCAAGGGCTATATCACAATTTTCCAAACCTGCCGTTTTACATTTACTTATTTTAGAATGAGCAGAAAATATAATTGCGAACCTTCAACGCAAGTTGTTTCATCTTATTCATTGCCCTGAATTGCTTCATTCTAGAGAGCACCGCACTGTCTATTGGCTTGTCAGATGCATCTCCATCTTCCCGAATCCATGGGTGCACTTAATCAACAACAATGAAGTATACATTAAATGTTAGTCATACGCAAACATTTAGAACATTTATAGCAAACTTAGTATTGGAAACCAACCTATGAACTTAGTATTGGAAACCAACCCATGAACAAGTGAAGCTATGTCAATTAATTTATTCATGGTTGATATCCAAATGATATTACAAGAATACTATAATACTGCATTTTTTCATCATGAGCTCTCCAAGATTTCAAATTTCAGAATTTGGTGAGTTGTCGAATTCAAAAGCACTATGAGCCATGTGATGAAATACTCAACCAATTGGCACTTAGCTCTCCCTCTGTTGAATCATTTCATCAGCACAAAATACATTGTCAAACTAACCAAAAATACATTATCAAGGACATGGGGCAACCACTTTTTGCACTATGCCAAAAGTTAGGTGTATATCCAATTTTTCTCCTCCCAAACACACATTAATGTGTACTAATTGAGCGTTGTTTTTTTTTTTTTAATAAGAAGCAGATGACAGTCAAAATACTAAGACACAAACTATTTTGAGAAATAAAAATATAGAATTGTTGCTTCCAATACAAAATACTAAGACATAACAAAACTTCTTTCTTTTTTTTATTTATTTATTTAACCACCTAAGCCAAGATGTTTTGAAGCTTGTTATGTTTTCAAACCAAGCTTGAACAATCTATTGCTCGACTTGGAGCCTAGGGCTAGCCCAGAGTAAGAGTTGAACTTGGACCTCTAATTTAATTCTAGAGCCTTAAACCGTGCAGGAAAAATATATATATATATATCATATTAAGGAGTACCATACCAAGAACTTTTGCAGCAGTAATCCTCTTTCTGGGGTCCTGTGTCAGCATCTTCCGCACGAGGTCTTTGGCACTGTTTGATATAGATGGCCAAGGTGGGCTTACAAAGTCAAGTTCCCCTTGCAGAATGGCATCAAATATACCCTTCTCAGTTTCTGCAACACAAATCCAGAGAAATAAATATCTTAGTCCATATTTTATCCCAAGTCATAAAAGAAAATAAAAAATAAAAAATTGCCAATAACAAGAAAATACACGATAATAGCAAACAGTTATCGTTGTCTTTACCAGCCCAAAATGGGGGTACACCACTGAGTAGAATATACAAAATAACTCCTGCACTCCAAACATCTATTTCCTTTCCATAACTACGCCGCAAGACTTCAGGAGCGACATAGTAAGCACTACCCACTATGCCTTTGTACACCTTTCCTGACATTAGTTTTAAAAAAAAATGTCAATGATCATTAATTTTCATATAGATATTGCACATGACTACATGCTAGAGAAAGCAGTATTACTCAAAGTTAAGTGGACAAAAGGATATCACAAAATGAAAATGTCAACCAGTGGAAGCCAGTAGGCACTGTACATATATGACATGTCCTTATATACAAATCCTCATTAGAAGTTCATAGTAAGTGAAGAAACTGAGTGCTCCTCACTGCTTTAAACAACAAAGGTACACATGAAAAAGGCGGCCGGATTTCTCTGTGAAATAAATTAAAAAGTCATTCTCCATAGGAACGAACAATTTGATGGTATGCTTCCAAGTGGAGAACTTTGGATTTGAAAGGAAGTAAGTTGAAAAGGTTATTCATATGGTCATGTTGTAAACCTCAGCTTCACAATATACCAACCAAAAGGCAAAGATGGTCGGGTGCTCCGATTAAAGTCCAGTTCATATTAATCAAGAAAAGCACAATACAGAGCTTTGCTGGTTGTCTTAGTTAAAACCATTTTTTAAGACAGGCTTACAGCTCTAAAAACAGAATTCATAAATTTGTGTGTTCAAACTTAGTTGGCATAGTTTAAAGCAAGTTTACACTCAATCCATTGTGAGAACAATAACCCAAATATGAAAGTAAAAAACCCATATCAGGAAAAGCTCATATAACGAAAGAAAGACGGGCAAAATATCAAAATAAGAAAAAAATTGATGCATAGATCTAATACGATTCAACCTAATGCTCTATGTATTGTGTTTTTTATATTTTAGGTCCACGAACATGACAAACTAAGCTGTGTTGTGTTCAAGCTTAACTCATTTATTAGCAGTTTGCTACAAATTGTCACATCACTTCTGTATTTTTTGGTACATCTTTTCGTAAAAAGTCAAAGAGATACTAAAGCCTCATTTGGGAATAGGCTTTTTTAGTAATTTTTTGACTTTTTGGCTAAAATATGATATTAAAAAAATAATATGTTTAGGATGACTTTTTGATTTTTTACGAAAAGATGTGCACAAAGTAGAGAGAAAATGGAATATTTGACTTTTTGATATAAGTTGTTGGTTTTTTTATTTTTTTTAATGATTTTTTTGACTTTTTTGCTAAAATCATCACTTGCCAAACGAGGCCTAAATAAGCAAACCCCAAAGACACTAAATGAGCTCAAAAGTAAATCTCAAGCCCAGATCATTTACATAATGAATGAACAAAACGTGTTTGTCAACAAGCTGAACACAAGCAGTTCATGAACATCTCAGATCATTAGCAACCCTAGCTAAGTGCGCATGCTATTATTGAGTGGTATTATATTTCAGTGTTAGACACCAAATTCCATGTTATTATGCATCAGAAAAAACTTTAAAAATTTTATAATTGAGGGCTCTCAATAGTGTATGCTTATGCAAGATGCACATTGCAAATACTAACCAAACCATTCAAATGTCTCTTGAATTATCCAGTTTTTTTTATCAAACGGATACTATTCTAATAGCTGGAGAATAAACACATTAAACTTGAAAATTCTCAAACTGAAATTCATACAATTACAGCACACACAAAAGAAAAACAAGAAATTTACCCTCTTCGATGAACACTGACAGCCCGAAATCAGTAGCCTTCAACATAGCTCCCTCATCCTTGCTTGACAACAAGAAGTTCTCTGGTTTGAGATCCCTATGCATCACCCCCATAAAATGGCAAACGTGAACCACATTCACAATTGCCCTACAAATCCCAGCAGCCGCTCTCTCAGAATACTGTCCCTGAGCAATAATCCTATCGAAAAGCTCGCCGCCAGCGCAGAGCTCCATCACCACATGTACCGATTGCCTATCCTCATAAGCACCCCTAAATTCCACAATGTTTGGCTGCCCACTCAAATGCTGCATTATCTGAACCTCTCTCTTCACATCATCTCTGTCATTCTTGGTTCTAAGTTTTCTCTTCAAGATTGACTTACAAGCATAGCTATGCCCAGTTGAATTCTCAGTACAACGATAGGTTACCCCAAATTGACCCCTACCCAGTTCTTTTCCTAAAGTGTAGTGTGCTTTAATGTCTTCAAATGGCTTATCAAGTATTGTATCTATCTGTGATTTGTGAACATGCCTGGTGGGTGGTGGTGGTGTGGGCTTCAATGGTGAGGGGATCTGCGGCGGCGGCTGTGGCGGAGGCTGGTGGTAGGTTTGTGGATGGGACTGGCTGTATTCAGTGGAGGGTTTTCCACCATTAAAGCCTGGTTCTGAAACCTTTTCCTTGCTGCAACAAGAACCCATTTCTGCAACCTATCTCTTCAACAAAACCCAGATCAGGAAAACGGTATAGACAGTTGATTTTCTTGGAAAAGTCACAGATTCATGAACTGGGAAGAACAGACCCAAAATAAAGGAATATAACTGTAGCGCAGAAGAAGACAAGAAAAAGGAAACAAAAGATAAGAAATGGCGAGGGGGTAAAAAAGAGAAAAGATCAACAAGATTGCTGATTGACGCAAAACCCAGATCAATTGAGTGATTGATGAGTATGAAATTATCAAATTTTGAAATTTTGGAGGATAAAGAAATAATTTACTCAATTTACTCAATTTACTTAGGACTATTGTCTGTTGAGTGTTGACTCCTGAACCTCAATCCTTCAGGTTTACAGCTGATGGTTTTTACCAGCTAAGGCCCTGTTTGGATTGCATGTAGATGGTAGTTGGTAAGATGGGTGGTTGAGTGGGGTGGCCAAGGCCGATGACGCGCCCACCTCAATCAATATTTTTAGAGTTTTAAAATAAATATTTATAGAGTCAGAAATATTTAAAATTATTTAAATAAATATATTTTTAATTTTTTATAAAAATATATACAAAAAAATAAAAAAAAAATGATATAACATAAATTAGTGTACGTATATATTGCATGACAAATAAGTTAAGTTAAAATTTCATACTCATTCAATATTTAAATTGAATTTAATATAAAAAGTTTTCGCCTAACTCCCCCTTGCTCATTTATAGAATATTAGTTATAATTTTATATTATTTTAGTTATAAAAAAAATAGAAAAATTATTAAAAAATAAAAGGAAAAAGTGTATATTTTCATTTTAAGCTTAAATTAAAATAATTATTAAAAAATCATATTTATTTTATCATTAAATTTTGTTAACATTCCAAATTCAAATAATAAGTTATTGAGTCTAAATAATTTGATATTTCTTAAAGATAAAATAAAAAATAAGTGAGTGACACGTTTGAAATTTGAAAGTTTTTTTTAACATTAGATTTTAAATGACTAAATTATGTCTAATATTAAGTCAGATCTGAATTAAAATAACACATATTTTATTATTATATAATACAAACCCATCGTGGCCCAAGGTTTTGCCAATCCCTAACTATATGTAATTACCAAAGAATTTGGAATCAGTTATTTACCAAACTTAATGTTGCTTTTGCATTTTTATTTTATTTTTTTGGGGGGAGGGGGGGGGAATTTGTTGTAGGAAAACTGATTTATTGTCTTTTCTATAATATGGTGTCAATAGAGTTATGACAAATATTATAGAAATTAACAAAAGAAACATTAAAAGAAATATTTTTAAAAAAATTAGCTTTTCAGTTCATTTAAATACCGATATTTTTTTATTTATGTATAATTTTTAATATATTTATGAAGTGATTATGTACAATTTTTCATAAGCCCTCTACGAAATTATTTTACAAGTACTCATCAAGAGGTCCTCTACAAATTTTTCATGAGACCCCTACAAAATTATGATTAAGGGTTTTGCCTTCCATGCCATCAAAAATGGGCAACCCAATAGCTCTCCAAAATTTGCCTCAAATAGCCTTAAAATTAAGGGAAAATTACAAAATCAACAGTACCTTTTCAAAATAATTATAGACTTATGAAAAAATTTATGACTTTAATCATTAAATTTTTTAAAATTTTCACTGAATTGTTATTTTTTTTAAAATTAAAATCCCTTGTGGTCTATTACTTTTTTTGTTCTTTAAGCTAGTAAAATGGACAGTTCAATGGCCCATTCATGAGTAAGGATTCTCTCATTGCCTTCTTTACTTGACTCCCTCTTTACTTAACGGCTCAAATTACTTTATTAAAAAAAAATTAAAAATTAAAAAGTAATTTTGTTTTTAGAATGATCTGAACCATTGAATTCTCTTACAATGAATCTTGATCATTATAAGGAGAGAGTCAAATAGAGAAGGTAAAGAAAGGATCCTTGCTCCACTAAAAATGGCCTCAAATGGCAAAATTCAAGTAAATTGATGTTCTTCAATCCCCATAAAGTTGAGGGTTTGAGCTCCATGTGGAGTTGGGGTTGAAGCCCTTTCACTTTCCCCTTAAGCCAAGACTAGTGCAGGTTTTAACAAGTGAAAAAAATAAATAAATAAATAGCTTGATGCAACATAAATTTCTGTCTCATGAGACCAGAAATATCATAGTCCATAATAATTGATACATCACACTTATTGGTTGTTTGATCCAGTTTTTTTTTTAACTTATTATAACTTATTTTATTTTGAGAGTCCGTATTAAATTGTTTGGTATAATTTCTACTTGTTATTTATTAAGAAAAAATAGCTTAAATGAACAGAGAAAAAAAATAATTATCTAAAAATTAAAAAATGAGTGTTTTTAACTTCTGGTGTTTATGATTATCAACTTGTTACCTATAATAAGCTCCACAAACCCACCCTGAGATGAACTAAACTTCATGACTTTATTCTTTTTGCCTTCCAAAAAAATGGCAGCCATGTGGCGTCCCAAACCTAGAACATAAGGGCCCATTTAAATTTAATATATGGGCAGCCCGGACAAAGCCCACTACAATGCCTTAACAGCTCCAAATGTTTCTTGTGGTCCAAATTCTGCTACACGGAACTCTTTAAAAACAAAAAAAAAAATTGTTACTATTTAGACCATCCCAAACTTAGAGCATAAGGGCCCATTTAAATTTAATATATGGGCAGCCCAGACAAAGCCCACTACAATGCCTTAGCAGTTCCAAATGTTTCTTGTGGTCCAAATTCTGCCACACAAAACTCTTAAAAAAGAATAAATGAAAGGGAAACTGTTAACTCTTTAGACCATATCTCCATAGCACATGTGATTGGATTAACAATCCTTTAACATACTTCTTCTCACTCAATTCCATCATAAAGAGGCAGGGCCTTAAAATCCAAATTTCATGGCTCATAAAAGGCCCAAATTCTAGTCCTTTAAAAGCCCAAAAAAACATACATCCATTTGTGCCTCATAAAACCAAAGAAAATCATGGACTTCCAAAAGTCCTAAATTTTACAGCCTCAAAATTCCGATAGAGCATTGCTAAAGGTTAATAATTTTACTCTTAGGCTGCGTTTGGTTAGAGGATTTGATCAAGAAATGAAAAGGAAAAAGAAAATGCAATCTCACTTTTTGTTTGGTTATAATGGAAAACATAAGAAGAAAGAAAGTAAGAGGAAAATGCAATCTCACTTTTTTCTCTTTTGAGCTCACTTAGTCTTTCTCTATTTTCTAACTTAACCAAACATAACTTGGAATTCAAATCCATTCTTTCTCATTTTTTTTTTTTTAAATTTTCCTCATCAAATCTTTCAACTAAACACATCCTTATAGGTCACAAATTCCACTAAGTTAATCTTGGCAATTAAACATACCCACTTTAAATTTTTATTTTATTTTATTTTATTTTATTTCACCACTTTAAGGTCAAAAGGTTGAATTGTCACAATTATTACGGTTTTATGAAAATCCCATTGTGGATTAGGTACATTAGAAATCAATTTTTTTCCCCTTGACAATAAGAGCGTATGCTAGTTAATTTGGATTGTTTAAGAGAAATAATCTCAACTAAATTGTTCTCAGTGGCCCATATAAATAAATTTGAAAAAATTTGTCCTCGATGAGTTGATAACTTTATAACTTGCGGCCAACCTACACAACCTCAAAATCGGCGGGTAGATTTGAGTAATTTGGTGGCTTTGAACCAACGGATTGGTTGACTGTAAATTCTAACACATTAGGCCATAAATTCAACTCTAAAACTTGGTTCAGTGACCCAAGTTTTAATATTTTCAAGCCAATTACAAATTAAAAGACTATTGATTTATATTACCGCCAATTATAAGAACTAATCTCTCCCTATCCAAGCCACCTCACACCACCATCTGTTGACACTAGAGGAGATGCCATCATATTGATTTTTATTTTTTATTTTTCTTTGGGAGACAATAGGTTTGGGGAATTTACTTCATTGATAAAAGATTCTCTTTTTATTATATGAAAATTTGAATAGAGAAACTTTAGAAAAATTTGCTTGAGGATGTTATCTCCATTGATAATGACTTTTTTTTATTTTTAAAGTACAAAATGAAGAAGCTTTGGACAAAATTTTGAAAGATGGCCCGTATTACGCTGGGGCTAAATTGATTTTTGTTAAAAAAATGGCAACTTGAACTAAAACTAACGAAGTGTGAAATTTGAGTGTGCCGTTGTAGATGAAATTGTATAATGTTCGTTTGGAGCTTTGGACTGAAGAGGATTTGGGTTACATTACTAGCATCATGGGAACTCTTATTTATTTGGATGAGCCTACTTTCAAGAGAAACAGACTTACGTTTGCGAGAATACGTATTGAAGTACTAATAAGTAAAGAGATTCATAAATCTCTCAAAATAAATCTTAGTTATGGAGATCCGTATTAGATTCAAGTTGAGGTTCCATGGAAGTCTCAAAGTCATGATATTTGTAAAACTTTTGGTCATACCACTAATTTGTGCTCTCAAAAGCCAAAGACTTTGAACCCTCCCTCTTTCAAACAAGAGTGGAGAATCAAGGAAATTAAAATACAAATTCCGACTAAATGAAAGGTGGTGAAGAAAAATGAGAGAGATAGTGGATAAGGTTCAACGACACTGATAGACAAAGAGAGAGAGAGAGAGAGAGAGAGAGAGAGAGAGATGCAGTCTTCTACCCCCTCAACATCTAATGTCTTTGATGTACTTGAATTGTGTGATATGAGAGAGTTAAGGAATGAAGAATTAAGTGAAATTGTTGTACCAAATGAAGAGCCTAAGAAATAGAGAGAGTCTATTTCCAAGCGACCCCAGTAATGGGGAAACTACAAAAAAAGGATAATAGAAGAAAACTCAAAGCGAAACTTCATAACTTAAAGACTGCTAGAGAGAAATTTTGAATCCTTTTTGTTGTGAATGTTGTGTTTGTCTTCTATAGGTTTAGCTTTGTTTCTTTTGAGTGAATAGTTTATTTTTGTTTATTTTTGTTGTCCCTTCAAAAGATGTGTATTAAACTTTGTATATATATTTTTTTTGGTCATAACATGACTTACTTATCTAAAAAAAAAATAAGTTTGGGGCTGGGAGTCTTATCACAAACAATGCCGAAACCCATCACCTCTTACACTTTCTTTCTTTGGATAAAAAATAAATACTTTAGGTATTTTTTGGTGTTTCATATAATGGAAAATATTTTTTTTTTTTTGTAGTAATACAAAAACAAGTTTATTTTAAAAATAAAATACTCCCTCCGTCCCAAAATATTAGTCCCTTATTCTATTTTTTATTGTCCCAAAATATTAGTCCCTCTTCAAAAATCAAGTACAAAAATAATATAAATTTCCTATTTTGCCCTTCTTTTAAATTAATAAACAATATAAAAAGTACAATTATACATTGATACTCTCAAAAAATGTACTATCAAAAGGATAATTTTGAAAAATCAACTTTTATCAAATGCAATAATTGTACTACCAAAAAAAATTAAATTTCCTAAAAGAGACCATTATTTTGGGACGGAGGGAGTATTATTAATGTTATCATACTATTGCAGTAGGCACTGCCACCACCTTGCCTTTGCTACCCCGCCGCCACTAACAGTGCTATCAATATATTAGTTTTAAAATTGTAATCAAATATAAAGTAAAAAATATATATATACTCCCTCTGTTTTAAAATATTAGTCCCTTATTTCATTTTTTATTGTCCTAAAATATTAGTCCCTCTTCAAAAATCAAGTACAAAAATAATATAAATTTTCTATTTTACCCTTCTTTTAAATTAATAAACAATATAAAAAGTACAATTATGACATTGATATTTTCAAAAAATGTACTATCAAAAGGATAATTTCGGAAAATTAACTTTTTCAAATGCAATAATTGTACTATAAAAAAAAGTTGAATTCCCCAAAATGAACCATTATTTTGGGACGGAGGGAGTATTAAAAATTATTTTCACCGAAATAAGTGTTGGTGAGGGATCACCCTTTCATCTTTATCCCTTTCTAATCTTAGGCCAAGTTTGGGAAGTCTCAAAAAAGTCAAAAAGTTAAAAAGTTACTCAAAAAGTTAAAAAGTTATCATTATTTACCAAAAGTCAACAATTACGGCTGCACAACTCCCAATTCTAATTTTTCCCTACAAACCAATTTTTACAATTTTTCATTACACATTTTTCCATAAAAATCAAAAAATTAACCCAAACATTCATATTTTCAACCTCAACTTTTTAGTCTAAAAAGACAAAAAATACACTTATTTAGGACACCCCAAACAACCCCTTAGTTTTATATAATTAACCACTCTTTCATTCTCTCATTCTTAAAGTTATGGAGACATTATTCGAACACATTTAGACATTATCCCCTAAAGTTAAGGATTTATTGGGATACTATTCCAACGCACCCAAAAACCCTATGATTATGTGACACTAGCACCTAAATGCAAGGATCAACCAGATCAACAAAATCATGCTACTCTTAAAAAACGTTTAGGGAAAAACTCCACAACCAAACAATAATTTTTCCTCTTTTTTGACTTGACAATGGCATTGTAGGAGGTTGGGACCCCCTAAATATTTGTTTAGTTTAATAAATTACAACTTAAGAAAACAAAATTTGTTGCAAGTCCAATACAATCCTGAATTGGCTTCTTATGGGCTCAAGCGGTGTTCCTAATTTAAATATTAAAAGATGCCAAACAAATCATTCATCCACTAATTCACTCTAATAGCCAAACAAGGCCTACAATGCTACACTTTAATGATTGAAAACAAAGAAATAGACTTGCCAACATAACAACTACCACAAGTTCAGCCATCACAACCGCCCTTAAGAATGGATTCTAAGAATCTTGTCTTGAGGTGTTCTAGGCATAAATAAAATAAATAAACCCAATCCAAGTGGTAGAACCACTTTGGTTATGCTTTCAATTTCTTTAAAAATGTTTTTGGAAACATTAATCTCTCTATTTGGTCTTATGTTTATAAACACATTTTTTAAAATTTTGAGTTTTTATTTTTTTATTTTTCATTTTTTATTGTCTTTAGTGAATCATTTTTTTCATATTATAGTCAAAAAAAAAAATTTAAATGCACTTAATCTAAATGTACTTAAAAAGTAAAACATTTCTAAAAAAATTTAATAAATACAAAAAATACGAAAACGTAATTTATATATATATATTTGTATTTAGTGAATTTTAAAAAAATCACAAATTTTATACTTTTTAAGTGGATCTAAAAATTAAAATTTTTTAATTAAAATATTTAATTTATTTTTACAAAAATTAAAAACTTGAAAATTATTTCTTAAAATTCCAAAATCAAACAAAGTATAGTTTTCATACCTTTTTTCGGTTTGATAGTTTTTATAAATTTAAAAACAATTTTTTTAGTATTTATTAAAAAGAAAATTATTTTCAGGTTACCAAACAATTTTTATGTATTTTATGTAAAATGAAAACAAAAAAAACGAAAACAAAGCGAAATATACCCATTTTCTGTTAACTGTCATTGTAATTCTAACAGTTTGAAGGAACAATTTCAATTGTTTGTTGTAACATCAATGTGTATGATGAGCTCACACTCACATGATCAAAGAGGTTTCAAAAGCTTTGCAACCCATGAATTGTTTTTTATTCTATGTATTTATTTGACAAAACCAACCCATGAAGTTGACACATGACTTTAATTAGTGACTATGATAAGTTTAGAATCATGAATAAAATAAATTATAATGTAAAAGAATAATTAGGTATGATGTCTTTATAAGCATTTTCAATGGATGAGCTCAAAAGGGAGAAATTAGAGAAATTGATATTTGTTGAGATGAGGTCGGTCGATCCCGACGCAGTAATATGGTCAAAGAAGTGATTATAATTTTCTTTTTGAGTTTTAAAAGGACAAGATTCTTAGAAATTTTTCTTAATTATTCGAAGATCGGTTGGAGTATAGGTTGTCGACCGTATCATAAATAATAGTACTAATTAATTGGAAATCTCTACGCAGAGATTATTAGGAATATAATAATGTGATTTAATTTGTAGTTTATAATAGAATCAGAAGATGGATCAACAACTATGATGCAAAAAGCTCCAAAAAACAGATTATTCGTGAACTGTTCAATCAGCATTTGTCAAGTGGGTGGAAGACTATGATCATTTTCAACATCAATTATCTTTCTTTTCTTTTCTTTTTTTCTTTTTTTTTTTGATACCTCTAAATGGAAATGCACCAATGCTGAAAAAAGATACCAATGAAGCAAATGCATGGTTTCCTCCTTGAATATTCTTGAAAGGAAAATAATTCATAAACACAAAATTTATACATAAAATACATACAGAATAACTTCAAGGGGTTGGCATGGTGGTCAAGGCTTGGAGTTTGGGAGTGTATTCCTTTCAAGGTCTCAAGTTCGAACCTCTTAAGTGCAAACAATTTCCTAAGGTCAGCCCATACAGGGTAAACCCTAGCTTTAATTGGGACCCTTGTAAGTGAACGGTAGGATTGGTCCCTCAAATTAGTCGCTCCAATGGATTGGATACCGAGTTATCAAAAAAAAAAAAAAATACAAAATTATATTTAATAGAAATTTTAAAATTATTAAGACAATGATAATTTTTTTTTTTAAATTAAAAATGAAAAGACCATAAAAATGTATATAGTTCTTTATGAAATTCTATACAAATAGTTTATTTGTATATCATTACTCTTCTTCTTGAAAACAAATATGTTCCATAGATTGTATTAAATAAGACCATGTATAGAGACATTTCACAAGTAATTGTAGCAAAATGTGTAAAAAAAAAGTTAACTAATAGTCTTTTGTTGCAATTTTTAAATTATAATTTAGGTTTCATTTGGCTGTGACTTAAAAATTAGATTATTAGATTAAAAAAAAATCATTTTTTTAAATAAGTAAGTAAATAAAATTTTAGTTCATTTAGCAAAACTATTTCTCACTGAAAAGTATATTTTAGTCAGTTAAAAAGTAAATATATTAACTAGAAAAATTAGAAATATGACAAGAGGTTAAATTTTTAATATTAACCTTTTTATAAAAAAATTTAATCAATAAGTTAACTATTTAACTAACTCGAAAGAAAAATGCCATGCACGTGAATATATAGCCACAATGTGGGATTGAACCCAAAACCATGTAAACTCTTAAATGATTGCAAAGGTTTTCTTAAATATATTAATAAATGCTCTATTTTATTATTATTATTATATTATTATTATTATTATATTATTATTATTATTTTGTCAGATTTGACGTCTCCTTAGTAATTGATTTATGAAATAGAATTATGCAGTTATTGTAGATTTTACCACTCGTCCCATAATTAGATAAATTACACATTTAACTCTAAAAATTTTATCTATATTTTACTTTAATCTTTGATCTTTTAATTATAAGATTTCATATTTTAACATGTGTTTCACTGATACTCTTATCACTCATTGTTAAAAATTTAAAAGAAAGATGCTCATTTGAAGCCATGCAAACACTTTTTATGAGCATTAAAAGAAAAAAAATTATGAAAAATTATACCATTTTCCTTTTAATTTTATTTAAATTTCAAATGATAAGGCGATAGGAGAACCAACGTGAGGGATTAAAGTGAAAATTGAAACGTAAAAATTGTAATTTATCAATATACATATAGGAAAAATGCTTCAATGTGCAATGTGTAATGTATACTGTATGAATCTTACACAAAATTACGTAAGTTTTCACGAATTTACCTGCATAAAAATGAATACATAAATTAAACACAAATTTACGTAAGTTCATGAAAACTTAAGTGATTAAGTGAATTTATATTGAACTTACGTATTTTTATAAGACCAATTATACAAATTTGTGAAAATTTATGTAATTTTGTGTAGAGTTATGTGTGGTGTGCAATGCACACCTAATATTTTTCCATATAGATGTTGATGCAATGTTTTGACAACACACGTATACGAATCAACTAGAACTGGTGTTCACAAGAGCACCCCTCTTGCAATGTCATGGCACTATCAACCATAGCTAGAGTAAATGAGGTGGGCACATGCTTAAGACAGTGTTTGGACCCTACTTATATATACATATATATAGTCACCCTACCAACCCCACCAAATAGGTGAAGGGAAGCAGTTGTGAGGTGGAAGAAATTGAGCTGAGCCCCACCACCTGAGCGGAAAATTATTGTTTATTGCTGGGACAAGCCGACGTGGTATTTTAATTTGATTGTTATTGGTTGAATTAATGGGACTCACCATCTTTCTATCTCCTTTTAAGAGAAAATGGACACTTACCTTTCACTAAATAGTGTGGAGCAATACTCCAAAACCAATCAATTACTTCTCCCACCTGAGCTGCCACCATTGGTGGTGTCAGCAATTAAGCTTTGCAGTGATTGTTGCCACTGCTGCTAGACTTCTTTCTCTCATGCCATTCTTATCATTTTGTGAACACTATTTGTTGTTTGTTTGATTGTTTGGAGTGTTTTTTTTGTTATTAATTAAGTTTAATTACATTTTTTCTCTATGTGATTTAATCTAAAACATGTTAGCTTCCTATCGTTTAAAAATAGTGATTAGTGGACTGGAGAGATTGGATTGAAGAGGTAATGTTGGACTCGTGGAATATGGATCTGATATTCATATCTTCATGATTTTATTATATTAGTCTTTTAAAAAATGAACAATAAATAAAGTATTCATTTTTTTTAAAAAAAATAAGTATGACATAATTATATAACTATAAAAATCGGATTAGTTTGAATTTTTTTTGTGATGATATACACAAATCTACAAAATTAACTATTTGGATTATTGTGACCTATGATAAGTTCCATGTGATAACAGGTGTAGCCCAAGCTCAAGTTCCAGCTGCTCAAGTGTTAATGCCATGCTTCTCAACAATGACAATGAAGAGAGGTCTAAATCTGCTATGTCTAAGTCTAAGCAGCAGCAGCAGTTGCACCATACCTCTACAGTGTGTGTAGGTTAAGAGTGTCTGGTGCATGTTAGTTAAAGTTGAGTGTATGTTAGAAAATCCTCTTAACTCCTATTTGTTAGTTTGTTAAGATGGTTATGATGTGTGCCTATATAACAAAAGATTTGCTGTTGTAAATGTAATGAGATTTAGTTTTATGAAATAATATCTTTTCAGTTGCTTTTCTCTTTCTCTTCATGGTATCAGAGTTGTAGAGCTCTCACGAGCAACAATGGTGATTCAAACTGAGAAGCAACCATTGCCTGCAAATGTTCTTCTTCTTGTTTCCAATCTTAACTCTTTGATTACAGTTAAACTCGAAGCTTCAAACTATTCAATTTGGAGAAGTCAAATCCAAAATTTCTTTGAAGCTACAGAGTTGTTTGGTTTTCTTGATGGATCTATTGTATGTCCATCTGCTACAACTCTTGATTCTGATAGTAATAAAATTTTCAATCCTGAGTTTCTGCAATGGAAATTGACCGATTCTTGTCTTCTCAATTGCATAATTGCAACTCTTACTCTTTCTATTTTTTCTTCCATTCTTCATCTGAAGAATTGCTGTGATGTTTGGTCTGCTCTTGAGAAACGATTCACATCACTTTCTCACTCTCATATTCATCAGATCAAGAATCGTTTGAGCACTACTTCAAAGAAATCCAAATCTATCGAAACCTATCTTCAAGAGATCAAAGATCTTGTTGAACAACTTGCTTTGGCATTTTCTTCAATCTGTGATGAAGATCTCATTCTTCTGGTACTCAATGGCTTACCTGAGGAATACAATGCTTTCAAAACCACCATTCGAGCCAAATCAGAGGTGCTTACAATGGATGAACTCTGTTCTCTCTTGTGTTCTGAAGCTATACATCTTGAAAATAGTCACAAGCATGGTACTTCTTGTAGACGTCCCCAAACGCCCCGGGAGGATGAGTCCCGTTCTGTTCATTTGGGCTCACTACAGTTCAAGACTCAATGTCACGGTTCTTAATCTGAACCAAAGAGTCCAAATCCGGCAAATCGTTTTGAGAAAACAGATTTTTAGAAAAGAAGTGCCAAACATGGACTGCTTTGCCAGATACAGAGTCGCCACCTAAATATTTTATTTTTGGGGAAATTTAGGAAACCCTGACTCGTTGCCTAAGGCCATGTATACACCCCATTTTTGACCGACCTTAAGACTCAGACGTCACCGATTGAGCGCTCGGTGATGTTGCATATTGTGCTCGTCCAGAAGTCTCAGAGTCGCGGCCGTGAGCCCTGCCTCCGAACTTCCGAACCCTCTTCTGTACCTTGCCTCGGTTTGCGAACCAGACTCGGTTTTCTTTGTTTCTTTTCCTGAGGGAAGGGAGAGGTCCCGTAGACCATCTCTCAGTGGCCGTGGGCTACATTTTATGGCTGTAGGCCATTTTGCCCATTTCGGAGCCCGGTTCCCGGTTTTCGGAGCCGTCAGGCCGTGTGCCTCGATTCGGGACCTAACCATCTCCGACTGCTCCGATTTTTGGCATGCATCTCATTTACTCCCTTTTGAGGGACACTGAGGTCTAAGAGACCCACTTCGTGGTCGAATGCCACTTTCGATGCTTAACAGCCTGTTTTTAGGACCCCGAACTGCGTGTTTTGGCCCCCGAACATTCGTTTTGCATCGGTTTTCGTTCATTTTTGGCAGGTACCTCTGTTTTATCACCAGGAAGGTCACTGAAGGGTGGGAGGCCAGCAATTGCCTCAGCAACCAATTATATTCCTCCGGCGCCCTCGGACGCCCGTTTTTCTCGCTTCCGAGCCAATGTTGACCACCCTAGGGCCACTTTCTTCAAACCCAAACCACATATTTGTGTTGTACACACATGGGAGGACCCTAAAAGTCTATGGCCGGCCAGTAATTCCTTTTTTCACTTTTTAACCCCTTTGAAAAATGGCCTATTCTCTCTTTTGTTTTACAATTGCCAATTGCCAATTTCCAACGACAGGGTCTTGTTGAGGACACATGGGAGGACACCTTTATATGGTGGCCGGCCATTAAATCAACTTTCCATTTTTGCCCTTGGCCGGCCGGCCATAGGGGGTGGCCGGCCGGCCACCTGCAACAAAAATACCTGGTCGGCCTACTTCCTCAGTGTGAGTACATTACAGCTGTATATCTGTTTTCCCCAAAAAATATCTGTATCCGGGGAAAACTTTTGGAGGGAAACTTGGAGTCATTTTCCCCCCCCCCCCATTTTGCCCACCTTTTCTCCCTCTCTCTTGCCTATATAGCTGGCCTCCCAGCTCTAGGAAAAGGGTTGGAAAATTGCTCTCAAGCTTATACACACATATCTCCCTTTATCTCTCTCATTCTCTCAAGTTCCAACCCCATTTTCTTCATCACCACCAAGCACCACCACCACCACTCCATTTCCAGCACCTTGAGAGGCTTTCCAGCAGCTAGGAGGCAGCAAATTTGGTCCAAGAAGCAGCCAAGGTTTTAGTCTTCAAGGGTAAGTCCACTTCCCCTCTTTTCTAGCTCTATTTTGTAACAATTTCTTAGCCCATTTTCTTGCTGTTTTGGGCTCCGACCCCAACTGAAAGGGTCATTTTTTTGAGCCATTCTTCATGTTTGTTTAAGGTTCAACACTGTTTGAGACCCCCATTTGGTACTTGCTTCAATACCCTCTTGTATGCCATTATTTTGCATGGTATTTCTAGCCTATGTGTAGTCTGTTTTGAGGCATGATATAAACTGTGAGTTGGCTTATTTTGAGCCCTTCTACAACATTGTAGAAGGGCTCAACACTGTTGGGGGCCTCCATGTAGCACTTACCATTATACCCCTCTTTGGCCCCCATTTTTGCATACTTTGTTAGCTCATTTTAGCTTCTGTTTTCGGCCATGATCAGAACTGAAAGTAGCCATGTTTTCACCTTATTGGAATGTTTAATTTAGGGTCATTAGCTATTTGATGAATTTTTTGTGTACTTCATGTTATACCCTCTTATGGCCTTAATCTTGCATTGCATTTTGAGCATGTTTACATACTGATTTGGAGACTGTCATAAACTGTAAATGTTCATATTTTTGGTCCCTCTTCAGTGCTGTAGAAGGGTATTTTTCTGTTTGGGCATTGAATGTACCACTTGCTTCATTGCCTCCCTTGCGAAGCCATTTTTGTATGCCATTTTAGCCCTACTTGTGATTGCTGTTTGGCCATGTTTTGTACTGTAAAGATGCTTATTTTGGGGCTGCCTTTCTTCTTATTTTTCACTCCATGTCCAAATTATGCATGTTTAGTATAGCTGTAGGCCATTTCATGTACCTAGTTTTGCATTTCGGGAGAGATTCCGTGCATCGGGTGTCATTTCGCCTTGTTTCGGGGCTGTTTTGCCCCTCGTTTTGCCACTGATTTTTTGCATGCTTGCATGTCATATTCCATGTCTTTTCCATGTCCCATTAGAGTGGCATTTCGGTGCCCGAGGGTCCGTCCTCGATTTGCGTGTACGCATGCACGCATTTCGAGGTGTCTTGTTTTCATCTGATGGTCTCCTATGTGAGTGTGGCTGAGGCTCTCTCATGATTAGTGTAAGCCCATTATTGCATTGCGTATGCCATTTCACCCATAGCATTGTGTATGCTCGGTTGTATATTACCTCGTATAGCGCGTATGCCATTCCATGACATTGTGTATGTTAGGGTTGCATATTAGCTACATTTCATGCATATCATGCATATTGCATCGTGTTCGGGATAGGAGTTAGCCCGGGCACGGGAAACGAGGCGCGTTTCGTACTCCGAGTAACGGAACGGGTCTCAATCCCCAAGTCACCGACACTCCGGATCATCCATGATGGAATTAGGTTTTGTTGTAGCATTCATATGCATTCATCCTATATTGAGTTGTGCAATTTGACTCCTCGGCCATCATGCATCGATATGCGTGATTGATGGCACGAGGATCGAGGCATGCACATATTTGTGAAATACATTGCTATGCCCCTTTTCTGCTCTCTGTTGCAGCAAAATGAAGAATCAGCAACTTTCCGGGACTTGGCACGCATTTCGAGAAACATTGCAAACAGAGGCTAATTGGGGCATCCCAGTGGATTTCCGCGCAAGGCAGCCCAAACATACATCATTCATCAGAATCAAGGCAGTCCCTGGCTTGCATGCCAGTTTTATAGCTTTCTTAGTTAATTTGTTAATTAATTAGGAATTTGTATATTATTTGGACTGTATTATTTGGACTGTACTATTCTTTTATTTGGGACTGTATTATTTATTTGGACCCTCTGCGCGAGGGCAAAATTGTAATAAGTGTGGGTGAGTGTGATGTATGTCTTCCAATCCCACGTCTTTCTTCCCTTTTATTTATCTGCTTATGATGGTTAGATTAGGGCATATTTCAATTAGCATACAGTATGACAGCATGTTTGCATCATTCATCTGTTTTGCACGCACCGGGCTCGGCGTATCATACAAACTGCATTTGTACTTCAATTCCAAATTGAATACGTGTGAGTTGTAGCATTCCACATGCCATGTTTAGAATAGCCGAGCCTGCTATAGTTGCATTTTTGCATGTGTTGCATTAGGCAATCCTGTATATTTAGGATCATGCATGATTTCTAATGAGTTTCTATTTTGGCTTGGAGTACTCGGTGAGTTTTATGCTTTAGCATCCTTGCATGCGTGTGAGTGACTGCCATGATAGCATGCTTACCATGAGGCTATTTGCTTATGTGATATAACTGCCTTGAATGCCTGTGGGTGGAGGTTGGGTTATTTGGATTGGAACAATTCATCAAATGTTTGTTTTAAGCCCACTAGATAGTGGCAAAATCATGTTTTCTAAGCCCACCTGAGGGTGGCAAATCCACGTCTTAGCCTACCTGCGGGTAGCACCATCAAACCATTTTCAAACAAACAAACATGAAATGTTTTGTTCCAATTCAAACGACTCAGTCTATACTTGTTTGCTGCGAGCATCACATAGTAAATCTAGGCTAATAACCGGAATAAGAGCACACAATGTTTTCAAAATAAGATATCATGGTTAGTAGAGGCCGGTCTTTGACCGGGCGAGCGGGGGTGCTCACGAAGTGACCTTCCCCAATCGTACCTAAGTTCCCGAGCCGAGGCAACTTTGGTGATGACGGACACGGGGCCTTTGGCACCGAGTCAGGGTTTCTTAAATTTCCCGAAAATAAAATATTTAGGTGGCGACTCTGTATCTGGCAAAGCAGTCCATGTTTGGCACTTCTTTCAAAAAAAATCTGTTTTCAAAAAACGATTTGCCGGATTTGGACTCTTTGGTTCAAGATTAAGAACCGTGACATTTGAGTCCTTGAACTGTAGTGACCCCAATATGAACAGAACGGGACTTAACCCTCCCGGGGCGTTCGGGGACGTCTACAGTTTCTGGCAAAAGGGTCGGCTATGGCAACTGTGTTGACTTTAGTA
The DNA here is from genome assembly GCA_030407325.1 of Camellia japonica. NCBI lineage: Eukaryota > Viridiplantae > Streptophyta > Magnoliopsida > Ericales > Theaceae > Camellia > Camellia japonica. The sequence continues at coordinate 24,792 of JAPPVO010008020.1, forward strand.
GGTTTGGAAACAGTGCTACCGCCAGCATTGGTACTCTCGACTGGGAGTCTTACGGCAACCTCGGTGGACCCATACTCGATGTCGTGAATAGGGCTAAGGCCCTGTGCCCTTTTGAATTGCTTCTCAAGGTTTGCAATTTTCACTGCAGTCGAACTGAATTCATTGACATCAGAGGGACGAAGCCTCTCAGTAGGCTGCACCAGGGGTGTGGAAACTCGAGCTTGAGTCAACCTTTCTTGGGGATCTAGACCCTGCAAATCTTCAGCTGGCAGAAGTGGGTCAAAGTTCGGCTGGGGTCCTGAAGCTGGATACGGAGCAGATGCCCCAGATGGGCATTGCGTTTCAGCGCTAGTCTTATCCTGCATTGCAGTTCCCTGATTTAGCGCTGCTATCATGGCCACAAATTCTTCTGAACCCTGTGCCATCACGGGTCTGCTGATGATGTGACTGGTGACTGTCGGATCAGATGAACAAATGAACCCTGTCTGCCCCTCCTTTGCCTTACCACTGGCGAAGGAAAACTGGTTGCCCTTGAACTGAATTTCTGACCTAGCAAAGTCTATCAACACGATGTAGACAAGCCCGCGGGGGACCTCGCTACAGCTCGGACTCGACTTGTAGTCACGGTTCTTAATCTTGAACCAAAGAGTCCAAATCCGGCAAATCGTTTTGAGAAAACAGATTTTTTGAAAGAAGTGCCAAACATGGACTGCTTTGCCAGATACAGAGTCGCCACCTAAATATTTTATTTTTGGGAAATTTAGGAAACCCTGACTCGGTGCCGAAGGCCACGTGTCCGTCATCATCAAAGTTGCCTCGGCTCGGGAACTTGGGTACGATTGGGGAAGGTCACTTCGTGAGCACCCCCGCTCGCCCGGTCAAAGACCGGCCTCTACTAACCATGATATCTTATTTTGAAAACATTGTGCGTTCTTATTCCGATTATTAGCCTAGGTTACTATGTGATGCTCGTAGCAAACAAGTATAGACCGAGTCGCCTGAATTGGAACAAAACATTTCATGTTTGTTTGTTTGAAAATGGTTTGATGGTGCTACCCGCAGGTAGGCTAAGACGCGGATTTGCCACCGCAGGTGGGCTTAGAAAAGATGATTTTGCCACTATCTAGTGGGCTTAAAACAAACATTTGATGAATTGTCCAATCCAAATAACCCAACCTCCACCCACAGGCATTCAAGGCAGTTATATCACATAAGCACATAGCCTCATGGTAAGCATGCTATTCATGGCAATCACTCACACGCATGCAAGGATGCTAAAGCATAAAACTCACCGAGTACTCCGAGCCAAAAACAAAAATCTGATTAGAAATCATGCATGATCCTAATTATAGAAATGCCTAATGCAACACATGCAAAAATGCAACTATAGCAGGCTCGGCTATTCTAAACATGGCATGTGGAATGCTACAGCTAACATGTACTCAATTTGGAATTGAAATACAAATGCAGTTTGTATGATGCGCCGAGCCCGGTGCGTGCAAAACAGATGAATGATGCAAACATGCTCTCATACTGTATGCTAATTGAAATATGCCCTATATCTAACCATCATAAGCGGGTAAATAAAAGGGAAGAAAGACGTGGGGTTGGAAGACATACATCACACTCACCCACACTTATTACAATTATGCCCTCGCGCAGAGGGTCCAAATAAATAATACAGTCCGAATAAAAGAATAATACAGTCCGAATATACAGTCCGAATATTATACAAATCCCTAATTAATTAACAAATTAACTAAGAAAGCTGTAAAATTGGCTTGCAAGCCAGGGGCTGCCTCGATTCTGATGAATAATGTATGCTGGGCTGCCTTGCGCGGAAATCCACTAGGATGCCCCAATTAGCCTCTGTTTGCAATGTTTCTCGAAATGCGTGCCCGACTCCGAAAAGTTGCTGATTCTTCATTTTGCTGCAACAGAGAGCAGAAAAGGGGCATAGCAATGTATTTCACAAATATATGCATGCCTCGATCCTCGGGCCACCAATCACGCATATCGATGCATGATGGCCGAGGAGTCGGATTGCACAACTCAATATAGTATGAATGCGGATGAATGCTACAACAAAACCTAACTCCATCATGGGTAATCTGGAGTGTCGGTGACTTGGGAATTGAGACCTGTTCCGTGAAACGTGCCTCGTTTCCCGTGTCCGGGCTAACTCCTATCCCGAACATGATGCAATATGCATGATATGCATGAATGCAACTAAAATACAATCCTAGCATGCACAATGCTATGAAAATGAGATGCCTCGAAATGCGTGTACGCGGGCACGCAAACCGAGGCGCTGATCCCGAGGCATGAAATGGCATGAAATATGACAGCAATGAGACTAAAATGAGATGTCCCGAAAGGCGTGCCCACGGGCACGCAAACCGAGGATATGGCATACGGAATGCAACGGATTTAAAATGAGATACGCGATGCAAGATGGACTTATACCAACATGAGAGAGCCTCAGCTACACTCACACGGGAGGCCGTCGGATAAAAATGAAATGCCTCGAAATGCGTGCACACGGGCGCGCAAACCGAGGCGATGACATACGCAATGTGATAAGACTAAAATGGCATACAGAATTCAGAATGGACTTATACCAACATGAGAGAGGCTCAGCTACACTCACACGGGAGGCCGTCGGATAAAAAAAGAAGTGCCTCGAAATGCGTGCCCACGGGCGCGCAAACCGAGGCGATGCATACGGAATGCAAAATGACATGGAAATGATATGTAATGAGGCTAAAATGAGATGTCTCGAAGTGCGTGCCCGCGGGCAGCAAACCGAGAAAATGGCATACGGAATGCAATGATGCGAAAATGGCATACAGAATGCAGAATGGACTTATACGAACATGAGAGGACCTCAGCCACTCTCACACGGGAGGCCGTCGGATAAAAATGAAATACCTCGAAATGCGTGCCCACGGGCGCGCAAACCGAAAATGGATTAAAGCATGAAATGATATACGAAATGCGAAATGGACTTATACTAACATGAGTGAGCCTCAGCCACACTCACATGAGAAGCCGGCGGATGAAAATGAGGCGCCTCGAAATGCGTGCACACGGGCACGCAAACCGAGGCAATGCGTTTAAGCATGAAATGACATGGAAAATGATATGCAAACATGCAAATGGAATTTCAGCACTTACAAATGATGCAAAACAGTCCCGAAAGGCGGGGAAATGACACCGAATGCACGGAATGGTCCCGAAATGCGATAATAAGCACCCGGAATGGCCTATAGCCACACTAAACATGCATGGTTGGTACATGGTATGCAAAACAGTAGCGAGGCAGCCCCAAAATAGCATTATTCACAGTACAAAACATGGCGAAATAATGAGCATAGATAGGACAACAATAGCATGCAAAAATACGAGCCAAGAGAGGGGTATTGAAGCAAGTGGTGTATGCGATCCTCAAACTGAAAAGTACCCTTCTACAACACTGATGAGGGACTCAAAATATGAACATTTTCAGTAGATGACATCCCCCAACTTAGTATGCAAACATGGTAAAAATGCTATGCAAGAATGAGGATATATAAGGCTATAACATGAAGTACCCCAAACATTCATCAAACCAAAAAAGACCCTCAATGAAATATGTCAAGAAGATCAAAATATGGATATTTTCAGTACTGATGATGGCCGAAAACAGAAGCTAGGTAAGCTCAAAAAAGCATGCAAAATGGGGGTCAAAGAGGGATATAAAGACAAGTATAACATGGAGACCCCAAAAAAGATTGATCCCTTCTACAATGTTGTAGAGGGACACAAAATAAGCTCACTCACAGTTCATGATATGTTCCAAAACAGACTGCATGTAGGTCAAATAAATCATGCAAGTTTACGGTAAATATGAGAAATTATGAAGCAAGTGCATGATAGAGAGGTCAAACAGGGTTGACCCCTTCTTCAATGTTGAAGAGGGGCTCAAAATAGGCCCACTCACATTTTACCTCATGCTCGAAAACAGATCACTCATAAGCTAGAAAAAAGCATGCAAAAACAAGGGCAAAACATGGATTCAAAGCAACTTGCATATGGAGCATGAAAACAAGGTTGAGCCCTTCTTCAATGTTGAATAGGGGCTCAAAATAAGCACAATATCAGTTCATGAGATGCTCCAATTCAGATCACACATAGGCCAAATATTCCATGCAAAATAAAGGCATATAAGAGGATATTGAAACAAGTGCAAGATGTAGGGCTCAAACAGAGTTGAGCCCTTAAACAAACATCAAGAATAGCTCAAAAGAGGACCACTTTCAGTTCTGGTCGGAGCCCAAAACAGTGTGGAAATAGGGTTAAGAAAAGAGGTAAAAAAGTGGTGTAAAAGAGGGATTTTGAGACTTACCCTTGAAGACAAGTTCTTGGCTGCCTTTTCCTTGAAGAAAGTTGCTTCTAAGCCTCTTAAGAAATCCTCCTTGCTGCTGGAAATGGATTGGTGATGGTGATGCTTGGTGATGATGAAGAAAAGGGCTCAAAACTTGAAGAAAATGGAGTTGTATGTATATGTATGCCCCAATCAAAGCTTGTAGCTTGTGTTCTTGAGGTGGGAGGACACTAATGTGTGCAAGAGAGGAAGAGAGGAGGCTTTTTTGGAATGGAGGGAAATGAGCCCTTATTTCCCTCCAAATGGGTCCCCCGAATGAGATATTTTTGGGGGAAAATCAAAGCACAGCTGGAGTGCACACATCTCAAGGAAGCAGGCCGGCTAGGTAACTTTACTGCAGGTGGCCGGCCGGCCACCCCCCATAGCCGGCCGGCTACCCCCTATGGCCGGCCGGCCGGCCAAGGGCAAAAATGGAAAGTGACAATTACTGGCCGGCCACCAAAGGTTGGTGTCCTCCCATGTGTGTACAACAAGACCCTATGGTTGGAATCTGGCAACTCTGAACCAGGAGAAACAACAATCCACTTTTAGGAGAGGTCAAAAATGAAAAGAAGAATTACTGGCCGGCCATGAACTTTTAGGGTCCTCCCATGTGTGTACAACACGAATATGTAGTTTTGGCTCGAAGAAAATGGCCCTAGGGTGTTCAACATTAGCCCGGAAGTGAGAAAAACGGGTGCCGGGGGGCGCCGGAAGAGCATAACAGGTCGCTCAGAAAATTACTAGCCTCCCACCCTCCAGTGATCTTCCTGATGATAAAACAGAGGTACCTGCGAAATATGAACAAAAACCGATGCAAAACGAATGCTCGGGGGCCAAACCGCGAGGTTCGGGGCCCGAAAAACGGCCGTTAAGCACCGAAAGTGGTGTTTGGCCACGAAGTGGGTATCTAAGATGTCAGTGTCCCTCGTTATGATGAAACAGAGGTACCTTCCAAGAATGAACAAAAACCGATGCAAAACGAATGCTCGGGGGCCAAACCGCGAGGTTCGGGGCCCGAAAACCGGCCGTTAAGCACCGAAAGTGGTGTTTGGCCACGAAGTGGGTATCTAAGACCCCAGTGTCCCTCGTTATGATGAAACAGAGGTACCTGCCAAGAACCGGAGGAACCGGAGATGGTTGGGTGGTCCCGAACCGAGGCACACGGCCTGACGGCTCCGAAAACCGGGAACCGAGCTCCGAAATGGGCAAAATGGCCTACGGCCACGAAATGTAGCCCACGGCCACTGAGAGACGGTCTACGGGACCTCTCCCTCCCCTCAGGAAAGAAAACAGAGAAAATCGAGTCTGGTTCGCAAACCGAGGCAAGGCACAGAAGAGAGTTCGGAAGTCCGGAGGCAGGGCGCACGGCCGCGACTCTGAGACTTCTGAACGAGCACAGTATGCAACATCACCGAGCGCTCAATCGGCGACGTCTGAGTCTTAAGGTCGGTCAAAAATGGGGTGTCTACACACGGATCCAATGTACCCGGGGGATATTTGAGCCTTCTGAAGCTATGGTTCCGAGACTACCTAGCAAAAGAGAAAACCGACAGCATCTCAGCCTAATTTCAGCTGAACAGATATGAGCAAAGTTTGAATGAGTGTGCCCTCTACTGAATTCTGCCCCCAAAATTCTGCCTGTAAACTGTTACCCTCAGGTAAACTGAATCCCAAAATACTGAACTGGCGCCCACAGGCCTGATGCCCAAACTCATACACTAATACACGCATTCCTGTAGAGACGCACTCTAAAGCATATAACAGATAAGTGAGAGCCAAAACACCCCTATGTTGGAGTAGGGTTTCCCTGTCCTATTTTGTCAGGAGCTAGGGTTTCACTACGCACGCAGCGGTTTTCAAAAAACCTGTAAACGGGTAAGCAACCTGTCCTAGTTGGAATGGTCACTATGGATCCGAATATGCACTAGGTCGAATGGTCAAAAGGGTGCCCGGTAAAACCGGGGTTTGTTCCCATACTGGCAGAGCCCGTAACCGGTCAGCCTTATGGACATGCCTTGACAAGACAAGCCTCCGGCAAACCGCTCAGGAATAGCAGATGGCAAACACGGTGTCCTAGGCGCACCAATGCAAATGCAATGCAAAGAAAACACACAAGTGTAGTAAAACCAGATATCATGAGTTCGAGTCAAGTTCTCTAACTCCCCAGCAGAGTCGCCAGAAACTGTAGTGACCCCAATATGAACGGAACGGGACTTAACCCTCCCGGGGCGTTCGGGGACGTCTACAGGCCACGTGTTCGTCATCACCAAAGTTGCCTCGGCTCGGGAACTTAGGTACGATTGGGGAAGGTCACTTCGTGAGCACCCCCGCTCGCCCGATCAAAGATCGGCCTCTACTAACCATGATATCTAGTTTTGAAAACATTATGTGCTCTTATTCTGGTTATTAGCCTAGAATTACTATGTGATGCGCGCAGCATACAAGTATAGACTGGATCGCCTGAATTGGAGCAAAACATTTCATGTTTGTTTTTAAAAGATGGTTTGCTACTCGCAAGTAGGCTTAAAATGCAGATTTTGCCACCATTGGGTAGGCTTAGAAAAAGATGGTTTTGCCACTATCTAGTGGGCTTAAAACTCACAGTCGATGATTTGTTCCAATCCAAATAACCCAACCTTCACCCACAGGCATTCAGGAAGATATATCACATAAGCATATAGCCTCATGGTAAGCATGCTATCATGGCAATCACTCACACGCATGCAAGGATGCTAAAACATAAAAACTTACCGAGTACTCCAAGCCAAAACAGAAGCTATGTTAGAAATCCATGCATGACCCTAACTATACAGAAATGCCTAATGCAACACATGCAAAAATGCAACTATAGTAGGCTCGGCTATTCTAAATATGGCACATGGAATGCTACAGTTAACATGTATTCAACTCGGAATTAAAATACAAATGCAGTTAGTATGATGCGCCGAGCCCGGTGCATGCGAAACGGATGAATGAATGCAAACATGCTATCATACTATATGCTAATTGAAATATGCCCTAATCTAACCATCATAAGCTGATAAATAAAAGGGAGAAGACGTGGGGTTGGAAGACATACAACACACACACACACTTATTACAGTTGTGCCCTCGCTCGGAGGGTCCGAATAAATATACAGTCCCGAATAAATAATACAGTCCAAATAAGTACAAAACCCTAATTAATTAACAAATTTAACTAGGAAAGTAGTAAACTAGCACGCAAATCTATGGACCGCCTCAGCTCTGTTCCAAATGATGAATGATGCATGCTTGAGTTGCCTTGCGCGGAAATCCATCGCGATGCCCCGATTAGCCTCTGTTTACAATTAAGCCCAGAATATTGCGCGAAGCCCCAAAAGACTGCCGGTTTCTGATTTGCTGCAACAGAGAGCGAGAAAGGGGCATGGCAAAGTATTTTCACATATGTATGCTTGCCTCGATCCTCGTGACACCAATCACGCATCTCGATGCATGATGGCTGAGGAGTCGAATTGCACGACTCAATGTGAAATGAATGCACATATAAACTAACAAGACCTAAACTCAATGGGTAATCCGGAGTCGTGCGACCGGGAATGAGACACGTCTCGTCACTCGAAGCACGAAACGTCCCTCGTTTTCCCGTGCTTTGGCTAACTCCTATCCCAAACACCAATGCAATATGCATGAATGCATGAAGCAATCCTAACTGCAACCTAGCATACGCAATGCTATGAGATGGCATACACAATGCACGATGTAGCAAGGCATACCTAATGCTCTAACATACAACCTAGTATACGCAATGCATAATGGACTTACGCCAACATGAGTGGACCTCAGCCACACTCACATCAGCGGCCATTAGATGAAAATGAGACAACCGAAATGCGTGCACCCATGCACGAATACCGAAGACCGAACCTAAGGCATCAAATGCCACTCTAACAAGGCATGGCAAAGAATGAGAGATGGCATATGAACATGTAAATTTCAGCACTGAAACATGATGCTAATGGTCCGAAACATGGAAATATGGCACCCGATGCATGAAAAGCCCGAAACTCAAAAACTAGTCCAATGCATGAACCACAAGTATACAAAGTG
>JAPPVO010008021.1:0-15491 GCA_030407325.1 Camellia japonica
ACACAGCTCATATGCTTGTCTTTGGAAGTGTGATATATGGAAGTGTTGATATAGCTTATATGCTTATCTGTTGATGTATTGATATAGCTAATATGCTTATCTATTGTGAAATGGAAAAATGCCTAATGTTGCTTGGCCAGGTTTTGAACCATGGTTTGAATTGAGAAATAAATGAGAAATGGAAAATTGAAGAATTATTATGGACTTGTATGTCATGAAACAGTAATGTGACCTAAGGGAATGAAACAGTGATGACCATCTATCAACTGCTAATCTTTTAGTCATTGTTCATAGCTGGTTTAGTGTATTTCTACTGGGCTGTTAGCTCACCCTATACGGGAACATCATTTTCAGGTATAGATGGAACGTTACCACCAAGACAATAGCAAGGGAGATCATTGGGAAGCAAGAGGTTTTCCTTATTTTGCTTTATGTGTGCATGTATTTTGTTTGTAAAGCCAAGGGCTTAATGTGTAATGAGCGAGACTCTATTTGTGTAACCAAGCAAGGTCTTGGAAAGATGTAAGCCTATATGGCATTTAATTGCTTGCTAAACTGTGAACTCTGATATATAAGCTTATATTTATTCCGCATATGAGTCATTTTTAATGTTATTATTTTGAGGGCGTTACACTGGTTGCCCCTGTGGTGCAGGTTGCTTTTGGGGGTGTGGGTAACCCCTTTGAGCCTGTCCTGCGAAAGGACCTGCGAAAGGTGCTGGGACAGGTGTTGTGTCCCTTCCATTTGCAGGCCAACCTTCCAACCCCCCGGGTATAAATTCGAATAAGGGATTATTATACCCCTAGTGCCAGGTATGGCTTCGAACATGGGATTTGTAGCCATTCTTACGCCAGTTTCTTGTACTTGGCCAGATCCACCACTTGTATGGTTTCATTGTTAAGTACTGAGGCATTTTGGCCTGCTATAGGCCTCGAAATGGGTTCGTACCAAGACTGAGGTGATGGTCTTTCATAGTTTTGGTTACTAGTTTGACCATTAGAATGTCCATTAACTTGCATAGGCTGTTTGTCTCTAGCCAATCTTTGCTGAGGGACATTTAAAACTTCCTCTGTGTGTCTTGTGTTTGTTGGTTGGTGGTTATTCATTTGATCCAAAAAGGATGTTGCCCACCTTTCCATTGTTTTCATTAATTGTTGTCCCATAGCATCTACTAAACCATCCCATGGATTGGTTGGCTGAATAGATGGAACAGTGGATGGTCCAATTCCTTGGCTTCGTCCAATATTATGAACATATGGTTCTTGTCCCGAAGTACTGGTCTGTTCGACCATTGGTTCGAATAACATAGGAGTTTCCACAGGATGTGTTACCACATTATCCTCTGAATTAGGTATTTCTACGTCTCCTTCTACGCCTTCTTCCAAGCGTTCATTTTCTCCCTGTCGTCTTCGTCTAGCCATTTTAATTAGTCCCACCGGGCGTGCCAAAAATATATGTTGACTTTTTGGCTGTTCGAAGGTTATTTTTGTAAATGTGAGCGTGCCAGCAAGGATCAATCAGTCCTTACAGAAATTATAATTGCCAACCAATTATCAGACGATTGTGTTTTAGTTCTTTCAGCCTCAATGAAGAGGACTTTTACTGGTGGCTTGACTTAGGAGAAATTAAGAGGAATAACAGTTAATATGAAGAACAATGGAAGTATTTCATTAAAATGAACACTTACAATGATCAGAATTCAGCCTCGAAGAGATTTACAGTGACGATCTACTTGAAACTACTCCTATGAAATCGAAGTGCAGAACAAGTATTTAAAGTACAAGAAAGGTAAAGACTAGAAATGTAAAAACTGGAAAATAAAATATGTAGAGTAAGACTGGTTTGTATGATCTGAGTCTGGGGATTTTTCTGGGGACTTCCTTGCTTTTTATACTCCTCAAGGATGACCATCGAATTACGCTTCAAACTGTCAAACTGCTCCTCCATGATTGCTGATCATGCTGCCTTAGAAGTAGTTCCACGACGCCTTTTCTTTCAGTTGAACTTCCTTCTTGTATTTGAATTTGAATATGAGCAACCGTTGAAGCCACGTCATCTTGTATTTCTTTACTGATCATGTGCTACTCAGATCAAGTGAGAACCAATTTTTACTGCCACGTGTACGATCAATATCGAAGACTTGAGTAGTCTCCCCACACTACCCTTGCTTTGCCACGTGTCGGCCTGTAATTGACTTTTACAAAATATGTAGCCAACAGGTGTCTGTTTGGACTACAAAAATAAATCTGGACCATTAATTACAAAGTTTCGGAAAAAACTCTGATTTTTTTTTTTCTTTCTAAAACAATAGAATTGCTTATAAAAAATCCCGTCTGATAGCTTATTCAACCGGCAGTAGCGCAGTGGTATGAGATTTGTTAGGAATTTACCAACAATCCGTTTGGACCGTGTCCTCTCCAACTTGAAAACTCAACAATGAACTACTTCAAAGTATTCACCCCAATACTCACAACCATCGAAAATACTACTGACTAAAAAATGATAAACTTATCACCCCGAGGTTTAACACGATTTAATTTGTTGTCTCCACCCAACACAATAATCATAAAAAAAGATTAGAGTCAACCAACCAATAAAACAGAGTTGCCACACATTAAACAGGTCACACATTTACCAATGTAACAAGAGTATGGTGACTATTAACTAAATATTTGATTAGAAAAATTACACTTATCTCCTGTGATAATTATTCAAATTACAGTTGAATTCATTATTTTGATTGCTACTGTTTCGAAGTAAACAATTTGTTCCTTACATTTTATGTTTAGTTGAATGACCCATTGAAATTATACTTAAAAGTATATGGACCAATTGTTCAAATTAAAATAATATGAATCAAATTGTATAGGTAAAATATATAAATCACCATAAGAAAACTTCACAATGTGCCAAATCACAACAAAGCAAAGTGAAATTTGTTGGAAATGGTAATAAATTCTGGGTAAAACCAGAATTTTATCCTAAGTTTGGTCTAATTTTTAGGTGGGCCCCGTGCGTCGTTTTACACGGGTCAAAGTGGTAACGCGTTCTATGCCGCGTTGTGATTCACGTGGTATATTTGGTTGCTTAAAACCATTACCGAGTGAATGGGAAATTGAAGCCAAGTGTGCTCCATGGAAATGGAGTTTTGGTGAAAATTCCTTATTGCTTGAATAAGGCTTGTCCCACATTGATTTTGGGAGGTTTTGAAAGGGTTTATAAGGCATGGGTTTGGTACTTGGGGTGTGCCCCAAGGGGTACCAAGTGTTTTAGAGGGAGAGGTTATGGGCAAAATGGGCTAGACCATTGGACCAAAAACCACCACCACACGCGCGCGCCGCGCCGCCGTCGTCCGGTCGGCGGGCGGGCTGGGTGGGCTGGGCTTGCCGTGGCGTGGGTGCGTGTTGGTTGGCTTTTTGTTCGGCCCAATTATCTAATCTTTTTGGGCCAAAACATTGGGTTTGGAATTTCTGTTCATCCAAACAAGGCCCTTCCCGTTTTCAAACAGAATTAAACTGGTTTGGCATTTTGTTCATCCAAACAGGGCCTTCCCGTTTTTATCTGTTTGAATAATACCAACAGATTCAAATCTGTTGAAATTCAAACCCAACAGGTTTCATACCTGTTCAATTCAAATCCTACAGCCACTTAACATCTATAAATAGACCAGCCTCCCATTTGGATTAAGACACCAATTTTCGTATTCCATCTCTGCTTAAATCTCTGCCATATTGCTGCATTTTATTTCTGAAAGAAAGAGTGTAAACACTTAGTGTGTTCGACGAACAATTAAATTGTAGTGCTGCATTTAATTGTTGATTAGATCATTTCATCCTGGGAGATAGACGTCCAAGTTCTGAAAGCACCGTGGAGAGGACGAATCTGTCTTAAGGACACAGTGTTAAACACTGGACTTGATCAGAAAGTTATTCGAAGAATTAACCAAGTAAGTTGATTAAATTATATTCTGTTTATTTATTTGTTTATTTAATCAGATTTTAATTTTGTTTTAGTAACAAAATAAAATCTGTTTTTATATTTATTTATTTTTATTTGAGTTTGATTTTTGTAATCAAACTATTTCTCTCCTTTTCTTTATTTCTTTAAATTCTAATTGTTGTTTTGTACACAATAGAATTAAAATCTTTTAAATACAGTGAAGATTGCCTAACAATCTTAAGACAGATTCCTTTTTGGTATCTTCATTGTATTTAATTTTCTGTTTTTCAAAGTAATATTCTGGTTGGAAAAACAAATAGTGATTTATGCTATTTGACAGATAGTAGTAATATACTGTCTCTTTTCTTTGACAACTAGTAGTACGATACTGGTGTCATTAACAATTTCAGAATATTATTTGGTATTACAGAAAATTATTTTGGTATTTTATTTTTCCTGTTTTAGTAACAAGGAAAATAAAATTATTTTGTAATATAATTTATTTTCTGGTTTTAGTAACTAGAAAATAATTTGTGTTTTAATTTTTCTGATTTTTGTAATCAGAGATTATGGCTACTACAACTGAAACTGCATCTGGCAGTGGTACTCCTGTTGTTACACCACATCAGTCCCTATTCAGAACCATGTTCATGTACCAATCAATCATGGAGAAAAACCGGAAAATTTAAGTACCGGTTTAGAGTTTAAGAGATGGCAGCAAAAGATGCTGTTCTATCTTACAACTCTTAATTTGGCCCGGTTTCTCCATGAAGAGGCTCCAGCACTTAAAGAGGGTGAAAGTGATCGGCAAGTTGTTGCCGCTGTAGATGCTTGGAAACATTCAGATTTCCTGTGCAGAAACTACATCCTCAATGGCTTGACAACATGCTGTATAATGTATACAGTCCTCTGAAGTCAGCAAAAGAATTGTGGGATTCTTTGGAGAAGAAATACAAGACAGAGGATGCCGGCACAAAGAAATTTGTTTCGTCGGTAAATTTCTGGATTTTTTAATGGTCGACTCCCAAACGGTAATATCTCAAGTTCAAATTTCAGATAATTTTGCATGATATTCATTCAGAAGGTATGACTCTTAGCGAATCTTTCCAAGTCGCTGCTTTGGTGGAAAAGTTACCACCGGCCTGGAAAGATTTCAAAAAATTATTTAAAACATAAACGCAAAGAGATGACCATGGATGAGTTAATTGTAAGATTAAGAATTGAGGAAGATAACGAAAGGCTGAAAAGAGAAATGGGAAAAATCCCATTGAGTCCAAGGCTAATGTGGTTGAACAAGTTCAAAAACCACATAACAAAAAGAGGGAGTTTACTGGAGATGGTCCTAAACAAGGCAACAACAATGGCAACAAGAAGTTCAAAGGAAAATGCTATAACTGTGGCAAGACTGGACACCGAGCTTCTGACTGCCGCCGTCCTAAGAAGGATCATGGAAGTACAAGTAAGAAGACCACCAATCAGGCCAATGTAACAGAATTGGATTACATCTCTGACGGAGTGAATGACATCAACCTCTCTGCTGTGGTGTCTGAGGCTAACTTGGTTGGAAATCCCAAAGAATGGTGGGTTGACACTGGAGCAACTCGTCACATATGTGCGGACAAGAAGATGTTCACTACCTACAAAGAGCTGCAAATGGTGAACAACTTTTATGGGAAATTCTTCTACTTCTACTGTGGCTGGACAAGGGAAGGTGATCTTGAAGATGACATCAGGGAAAGAATTGACCCTCAACAACGTACTGCATGTACCTGACATCCGGAAGAATTTAGTTTCTGTGGTCTTTGTTAAGTAAAAATGGTTTTAGGCTTGTCTTTGAGTCTGATAAATTTGTATTAACAAAGAGTGGTATGTATGTTGGTAAGGGATACATGAGTGATAGTCTCTTTAAGCTAAATGTAATGACAGTTGTACCAAAAGTTGCTATGAATGAGAATAATACATCTTTTGCTTATATTCTTGAGTCGAATTTATGGCATGGTAGATTAGGTCATGTGAATTTTGATGCTTTGCGTAGATTAATTGGTTTAGATTATATACCAAAGTTTGAAATTAATCCTAATCATAAATGTGAAATTTGTGTAGAAGCAAAACTAACTAAGGCTCCATTTAAATCGGTTGAAAGAAAAACCGAACCTCTAGAATTAATTCATACTGATGTATGTGATCTAAAATTTATTCAAACTAGAGGAGGCAAAAAGTATTTCATAACATTTATCGATGATTGCACAAGATATTGTTATGTTTATTTACTTAGAAGTAAAGATGAAGCCTTAGAAATGTTTAAACTCTACAAAACAGAAGTTGAAAATCAACTTGGTAAAACCATTAAAATGGTTAGAAGTGATAGGGGTGGTGAATATGATGCACCATTAAATGAATTTTGTGCACAACATGGCATTATTCACCAAACTACAGCCCCTTATTCTCCACAGCAAAATGGAATTGCTGAAAGGAAGAATAGAACTCTAAAAGAAATGATGAATGCCATGTTACTAAGTTCAGGCTTACCACAGAACTTGTGGGGGGGGGAAGCAATATTGTCTGCTAATTATGTTCTTAATAGAATACCCCACAAGAAAACCAAAAGCATTCCTTATGAATTATGGAAAGGTCGACCACCTTCCTACAAATACTTAAAAGTGTGGGGGTGTTTGGCAAAAGTGGAAGTTCCTGTTCCTAAAAAGACTAAGATTGGACCAAAAACAGTAGATTGTGTGTTTATTGGTTATGCTCAGAATAGTAGTGCATATCGGTTTCTGACTTATAAATCAGAAATACCTGATATAAATGTGAACACTATTATAGAGTCAAGGAATGCTGTGTTTTTTGAGCATGTCTTTCCTCACAAGAAAGGACAGGAATTAAGTTCACAGAAAGAAAAGATTATGATTGTACACAAAGTCAAGAGACTACTGACAATCAAACACAAGAGACTAGTAATGGTCTCAACCAACAGGATTTAACTGATGATGAACCAAGAGAAGTAAGAGAGCGAGAACATCAAAATCCTTTGGTCCAGATTTTCTGACATACTTGTTAGAAAATGAACCTCAAAGCTTTAAGGCAGCAATGACAGGTCCTGAAGCACCTTTGTGGAAAGAGGCTGTTAATAATGAAATTGAATCCATTATGCAAAATCATACTTGGGAATTGGTGGATCTTCCACCAGGTTCTAAACCTCTTGGATATAAATGGATATTCAAGAGAAAAATGAAAGCAGATGGTTCAATTGACAAGTATAAAGCGAGACTTGTAGTTAAAGGTTACAGACAAAAGGAAGGTCTGGACTATTTTGACACATATTCCCCTGTGACAAGAATAACATCCATTCGCATGCTTATTGCTATAGCAGCGTTGTTTAATTTAGAAATACATCAAATGGATGTTAAAACAGCTTTCTTAAACGGTGATCTAAATGAAGAGATCTATATGGAGCAACCCGAAGGGTTTGTTGTATCAGGGCAAGAAAAGAAAGTTTGTCGCCTTGTCAAATCCCTTTATGGATTAAAACAAGCACCTAAGCAATGGCATGAAAAATTTGATCATGCAATGCTTACTAATGGGTTTAAGATAAACGAATGTGACAAATGCGTCTATGTTAAAAACACTGACCAAGGCTATGTCATAGTTTGTCTTTATGTGGATGACATGCTTATCATTGGAAGCAGTCAAAACATGATCAAATCAACTAAGCAAATGCTTAACAAAAGATTTGATATGAAAGATATGGGGGTCCCAGATGTTATATTAGGAATGAAAATTACTAAAACATCTGACGGATATGCATTATCTCAATCTCATTATATTGAGAAAATTCTTGATAAATTTATCAAGGATGATTTGAATTTAGCTAGAACACCTGTAGACATCAGTCTTTATTTATCGAAAAATAAAGGTGATGCAGTATCTCAGTTAAAATACTCCCAAATTATTGGAAGCCTAATGTACCTAATGAATTGTACTCGTCCTGATATAGCTTATGCTATCAGTAAATTGAGTAGGTACACTAGTAACCCCGGAGAAGACCATTGGAAAGCGATCATTCGAGTTCTTAGATATCTAAGATTTACTCGTGATCATGGTTTGAACTTTACTCGATATCCAGCAGTACTCGAAGGTTATTGTGATGCCAATTGGATATCGGATACTAAAGATTCAAAATCCACTAGTGGATATGTCTTTACTCTAGGAGGCGCTGCTGTTTCTTGGAAGTCCACGAAACAAACTTGCATCGCACGATCCACAATGGAATCCGAGTTCATTGCTTTAGACAAAGCAGGTGAAGAAGCAGAATGGCTTCGTCACTTCTTAGAAGATATTCCAATGTGGCCAAAACCTGTGCCAGCTATTTGCATTCATTGTGATAGTCAATCTGCAATAGGCAGGGCACAGAATCATATGTATAACGGTAAGTCACGACATATTCGTCGTCGACATAATACCGTAGGCAGTTGTTGTCAAACGGAATAATCTCAATAGATTATATAAAATCTAAAGAGAATATTGCGGATCCGTTAACAAAAGGTTTGACAAAAGAGCTAGTGTATAGTTCATCAAAGGGGATGGGATTAAAGCCTATTACATAAGAGTCGTCATAATGGTAACCCTACTTATATGACTGGAGATCCCAAGAACTAAGTTCAAAGGGACAACTAAGTTATGTATGGCTCGCCAGAAATCACCAAGGGATTAAAAAACCCTACCCATTCCTATGGTGAGAGTAATATCTGCAACATATGTTGTCTGCAGGGGTATAAGGATAAGCTTTGCTTTTAATGATTACTTATATCTTGATTAAGGCATAAATCAAGACGAGTATGAGGAGATACTCACAATAAGAATCACCTATATGAGTGTTGAACTGGGGCCGGTTCTATGAGAATGAAAGAGGCTACATTCTCTAGAAACACTTATGAAAACCAGGAGCGTTCAAGGCCAAAATGAACACAACAGTGAGAACCACGATGTGTTAGAAAATATTTTGTGTGAAATCTATTGTCTTGGCTTACACAAACGGCTGAACAATTCAAGGCATCGCGTCCATTGGTTAGCCAGTAGTAAGTCCGATAGGTTATCACTAGGGAAGGTTCAAGGCCGAAAACTACCTATCCTGATGCAAGATATTTTCGACTTATACTCTTTCGATAAATCTGCATTTTGTTGCATTTCCGTTGTCATCAAATTCCATTCATGTGGGGGATTGTTGGAAATGGTAATAAATTCTGGGTAAAACCAGAATTTTATCCTAAGTTTGGTCTAATTTTTAGGTGGGCCCCGTGCGTCGTTTTACCCGGGTCAAAGTGGTAACGCGTTCTATGCCGCGTTGTGATTCACGTGGTATATTTGGTTGCTTAAAACCATTACCGAGTGAATGGGAAATTGAAGCCAAAGTGTGCTCCATGGAAATGGAGTTTTTGTGGAAAATTCCTTATTGCTTGAATAAGGCTTGTCCCACATTGATTTGGTGGGAGGTTTTGAAAGGGTTTATAAGGCATGGGTTTGGTACTTGGGGTGTGCCCCAAGGGGTACCCAAGTGTTTTAGAGGGAGAGGTTATGGGCAAAATGGGCTAGACCCATTGGACTCAAAAACCACCACACACGCGCGCGCCGCCGCCGCCGTCCGTCCGGTCGGTCGGGCGGGCTGGGCTGGGCTGGGCCTGGGCTTGGGCGCGGGTGCGTGGTGTGTGGTTGGGTTGGGCTTGTTCGGCCCAATACTAATCTTTTTGGGCCAAAAACATTTGAATTTAAAATTCAAATTAAACTGGGTTTGGAATTTCTGTTCATCCAAACAAGGCCCTTCCCGTTTTCAAACAGAATTAAACTGGTTTGGCATTTTGTTCATCCAAACAGGGCCCTTCCCGTTTTTATCTGTTTGAATAATTAACCAACAGATTCAAATCTGTTGAAATTCAAACCCAACAGGTTTCATACCTGTTCAATTCAAATCCTACAGCCACCTTAACATCTATAAATAGACCAGCCTCCCATTTGGATTAAGACACCAATTTTCGTATTCCATCTCTGCTTTAAATCTCTGCCATATTGCTGCATTTTATTTCTGAAAGAAAGAGTGTAAACACTTAGTGTGTTCGACGAACAATTAAATTGTAGTGCTGCATTTAATTGTTGATTAGATCATTTCATCCTGGGAGATAGACGTCCAAGTTCTGAAAGCACCGTGGAGAGGACGAATCTGTCTTAAGGACACAGTGTTAAACACTGGACTTGATCAGAAAGTTATTCGAAGAATTTAACCAAGTAAGTTGATTAAATTATATTCTGTTTATTTATTTGTTTATTTAAATCAGATTTTAATTTTGTTTTAGTAACAAAATAAAATCTGTTTATATTTATTTATTATTTATTTTGAGTTTGATTTTTGTAATCAAACTATTTCTCTCCTTTTCTTTATTTCTTTAAATTCTAATTGTTGTTTTGTACACAATAGAATTAAAATCTTTTAAATACAGTGAAGATTGCCTAACAAAATTTTCCTTTTGTTGGGTTTCTGGGTCCAAGTTTTCTCACTTAGCCAATACTCCACCACCACAAACAACACTTGCAGAGTATTTAAAAATTCTGTTTCAGACAGTTCCATAGCAAGATGGTCATTTTTCAAATCATCATCTTCTTGTTCTTCTTGCTCATAGGATTAATGGTTGCGGTAGGAGAACAAGATAATGACTGCATGCATGCCAACAAGTTGCAGGAAACATCACGCCCTGAACATGAACAAGAAGAAGAATTACCCATAATGTTATGATAAGTTATTTTCTTATCTTATTTTATTATTATTTATTATTATATTATTATTATTTTAGATAACTGGATGTTCAACTCAATTTACCTGCACCTTACAAATTTTGGACGACCAATCCTACCGTCCACTTGCGGCCCATTTAAAACCCAAAACAAATGCTTTACATGGACTGGACTAAAAAAAATGAACTCCAAGTTTAACCCACTAGGCTAACCCCTTAATGTATCACCACAATATTAGTAAAAATCATATTTATTATGTGATGTACACAAAATTAATAAAAATCATAAATGGTGTGACCTCTCCAATACTATAATGTTACAATGGATAGTCACAGTTAAAATTTTGATATTATTATAGTATCAAAATGTTAAATTTTAGTAATGTGACTTCGTTGGTGTGCTAGCTATTTCTTTTGTTTAAAAAAAAAAAATCAAATTAAAATGCCATTAGTGAGTTTCGTTGTGAATGAGAAAAATAAAATTTAGCATTTAGGTAGAAGACCACTTTATCACCAAAAAAAATAAAATAAAGAAAAATAGAAGAATAAAGAAAGAAAAGTCAATTGAATAACCATTCGACTGTAAATGCAATAATTAAGACGAGTGTAAACACTCTACGGTTAATTTCACATGGGTAATGCTAGAGATATCAAATTTTCTAATAAACAAACGATCAAATATCTCACATGAGTGGGGTTTGCAATTTTGTGAACCCCACATCCACATTTGATTATTTGTTTGGTAGAAAATTTGGGGCCTATAATATTTTTCATTTCACATTTTGGGTGTGATCAATCCATTATTGAATCAATCGACGGAGAGTCTATTTTGTTCAGGCTACGTGAACAAGTACCAAACATTGGGAATTATCCCGGAAAGAGTTAGGAACATAAACAAGGAGTAGTAAGAACCACTTAAATGAAGGAATTGATTGTATTTTGTCCTTTGTTCCCCACTCTGATTGATACTCATCTAGACAACTTGAGAAGACTAAACCATATCACCAACATGTGTTTCGTGGATGCACACCTCCTTCGGTCAATTTCACATTTTGTGTGGGATCAATCCATTATTGATTTAATCAATGGAGAAATCTATTTTGTTCAAGATACGTGAACAACCAGACATTGGGAATTATCTCAGAAAGAGTTAGGAACATGAATATGGAGAAGAACCACTTAAATGAAGGAATTGATTGTATTTTGTCCTTTATTTCCCGCTCTGATTGAGACTCTTTTTGACAAGTCAAAAGAAGACTTGAGAAGACTAAACCTTATCACCATCATGTGTTTCGTGGATGGACACCTCCTCTCAAGTTGTACAAAAAGTATTTCAATTGGATGGGTGTTGTTTTTGATTCATGCGACTCACTGCAAAGTTTCGTTTTGTTAATTTAAATTGTTAATTTTGTAAGATTTTTTTGTGTATTTGTCTATAGAAAAAAATTAAGTAATTTGATAATAAAAACTTTTCATTTTATCACTTTTCTCCCCAAAAAAATAGACGACAAGTGTATTTTTAAAAATAAACTATCTTTTTTTTTTTTCTTTTCTTTTTTTTTGTAGATAAACACCACAAAAAATAACAATAAAAAAAAAATAATGAGTGGGTTAGGGATTATTGAATAGATCTAATTTCCTGAAGCAACACCCTACAATCCAGGGAGAGAAGCTAACCCATTATTAATTATCATATTGGTGTCTTTCATATTATCTTTCCAATATCAAGACTCTAAAATCAATCAAATTTAAATTAGTACGAGATTTTCTTATTATACATATCTCAATTTTATTTATTTATTTATTTATATTTATTTTTTGTTTTGATGATATTCATCATATAGAGAGATTATGACATTTTTTTTTTGTGATAAAACCTTGTTGCATAATCTTGCCACTTCCCGTTATAACTGAAGTACATAACTAAACGAGTGTTGTTAACAATACCCAATTTTTTCTTTAGACTCTCATCCCTTTTATATTTTTTTTTTCGTATTACAATTTTATCCCATTATAAAATTTCAATTTAGTTTTTATTACTAATTTCTCAAACCTTAATCCTAACTTAATCCTAACCTTGTCTACTCCCACAAATTAGCTTTGACTACCCACACTTTCGAGATCTAGCAATCCACTCAAAGACATAATCTAATAACTCTTTGTAACTAAATAAAAATTATAATAAATTATATCTAACATTACAATGATTCATAACTCAAAAGAAATTTAGACCCTACAACCACATTGAGTCATAATTACACACTACTTAATTTGTAATGAAATGATTACAAAAGATCGAACCAAAAAGAGGCACTGGAGTGCCTCTTTCTCTAGCAAGCTTTCAAAACGTTTTCAAAGTGTAGATCTGAGTTTTTTTTTATACCTAGGAAGAAGGGTTTGAGAGTTTTCTCCCCTAATTTGGCAAAAAAATCTAGATTTTCGACACTCACAATAGTTCACTCTTCTTTAAAACCCTCCTTTTATGCTATTATCGATTTTCTTCTTCTAACTATGACTTTTGTCAGTGACTAAAGTATGGCAGCAGCAACACGGACTTGGCCAGTGGTGCCTGGGACACACACCCATGGCGATCCAGGTTTGATCTAGATCTTTACTTTCCAAATTGAAAATCTAAAATCTCCAAGATATTGATTCATAATTATATTCCAATTTTAAAATAGTGAATTACCAATCCCAATCAAACAATCAATAACAAATGACACAACGATTTAACATGAAAAAAAAAATCACAATTAGAGCACCTCTAATTGTGATAAAAAAATCACATGCCAAAGTCACAAAACAATCTACTAAGAGACAAAATGGAATTACACATGTGTATCCTCAATTACCTCTACGAATCCACGCTAGATTGAACCAACCCCATGTGCCTCTTTCACCACCATTTTCACCCTAGAATTGTCTTGCCCAATGTCAAATCTACAACACTAATGTCGAATTCACAACGATGAGCCACTTGAAATCCACCAAAGCTTCAACTCAAGTTTCTCAAAATCCATCGAAGAACACATCTCTCTTTTGTGAATAAAATAATAAAGACAAACCCTTGATGATACCAATATGAAACTCGTAGATCTGCTGATCACTCTCAAATCATCAAGGAAATACTTATAAAAATACCCTCCAATATAGAAAAACCTTGGTAGCTCTGCTCTTCTTAAAATTGAACGCTTAGACCCTAAAAACAGCAAATGGTGCACTTTATAAATAACAGATTCACGAAGATTACTCTAGTGCACACTTCACCGCTTGAGCGCTGTGAGTAAAGGCAGTGCAAAACATCTAAGTTCAATTTTTAGGCAGAGACACTAGATGCTTTTTTTCACCACTCGAGCGCACAAATGATCCGCTCGAGTAGTCAAACAACTTTAGATGCTCAAGATAGTCAACAAAGTGGCAAACAATGGATGCTCAAGATACGAAGTGGAAAATGGATGAATGGATCTGCTGGAAGGTCTGTATTTATAGACATTGTGGCACCTGTTCGTAAAAACCCTCTGAATAGGTGTGAATTTGAACCGCCAAAAAAGATGAAGGAAGGTGACTGGAGAGGCACTGGTTGAACATAAAAAATTTTGAATTCCAAATTTTCAAGCGCATGCAAAAATTTGAATCAATTCTTTGGAAATTTAAATTTTCCCACAAGAAATTTGAAATTCAAAAAAATTTAAAAGTAAAACCCAGCCCCACGGCTGGCCGGAAGGCGCCCGCTAGTGTGTGGTGGATTTGGGTTAAACCCACTTTGTCCATAACTTCCCCCTTACAAAACTTGGGGTGCCCTTAGGCCCCATCCCAAGTATGTTAACCTAGAGCTTACATACTCATACCAGCTCTCTTATTGTTTCTATGTGGGACAACCAAAACAAGTAACCCACATTTAAGTCTTTAATTTCCCATTTCATGAAACCAAAAACGACGTTAACTTCCCATTACCCATAATAGTTTTGATGAACTGTCTTCAATTGTGTGACTTGCGATACAGCAAGGAACACAGCTCATTACTTGGACCCACCTCAAAAAGACGTGTGGGCCCCACTTAAATTTGGACTCAAGTTGGCCGAAAATTAAGCCTATAAAAACCAAAATTTCCTAACAATTATGTGATGTATCACCACAATATTAGTAAAAATCATTAATGGTGAGACATATGAGAGATCCATTCGATAATCTCCAATGCTATAATATGTTAAAATGGATAGTCAAAGTTAAATTTGATATTACTATAATATGAAAACGTTAAATTTTAGTAATATAATGAAAAATATTAATTTATTGATGTAATAGGTATTTCTTTATTTTTTTCAAACAAAAAATTCAAATTAAAATGCAATTCGTAAGTTCCATTGTGAATGAGAAAAAATATGTCACCAAAGAAAATACGAAAAAAGAAAAAATGAATAAAGAAAATAAAATAAAATAAAGAAAGAAAAGTCAACGAAAATAACCATTTGGCTTATAATGCGATAATTGAAACGACTGTAAACACTCTACTACTAATGGCCAATTTCACATTTTGTGTGGGATCAATCCATTGATTCAATCAATAAAGAAGTCGATTTTGTGCTATGTGAACAAGTGCCAAACATTGGGAATTATTGAAAGAGTTAGGAATATCAATAAGGAGAAGTAAGAACCACTTAATGAAGAAATCAATTGTATTTGTTTGTCCTGTATTCTCCACTCTGATTGAGACTCTAATGCAATAATTGAGACGAGTTTAAACACTCTACTAATGGTCAATTTCACATT
>JAPPVO010008022.1:0-26867 GCA_030407325.1 Camellia japonica
TACGGGAAAGATGGACAGTACCTGCACGCCCATGATGGCTAGCTGTGCCTCCCTCCGTAGGATATGCCTCGAATGTGGCCAGCATCCCGAGCAGCTCGTCCATGTACTCAACTAGAGGCTGCAAACACAAATGCAAAACTATCAGTAAAGGAATGAATGTCAAATATCTGACTGATAAATCAAAGCTGAAAAACATACCGGGGGTGAATCAGGGTCTCTGACTATTGTGGTCAGGAAGAGGAGGCTCTAGCGAAACCTGGTAAGGAGTCCCGAACCGCAATCGTCAACTCGGTCGGCATGTCTGGCCACCCAGGATGATGATGAAGAGTCGGAGGGATCGGAGGAATCGAACTACCTCTACCCCTAGATGCACCAGCCCTGCTAGAGGAGGGGATATCCGTAGCACGGGCACAGCTCGAAGATGGTACATCAGTAGGCCTAAGTGTCGGAGCACGCACTCCCGTCAAGGGGGGCATCAGATATATACGACGATAGGTGGCGTAGTCCCCCTCCATGAGATATAACAAAGCATCGGTGCCCTGCATAGCACTAGTGACTCTCCTGGGTAGAGAGTCTATCCGCAGTCCGCATAGTGGCTGGAGGTACAGCAGGAGGGTCCTGAGAATCGTACCCACACCTGGCGCAGAAAGCGTTCCCCCAGGAACCATGCCCTACCGATTGGTCCTTCGAGCAGGAACCTATACTGGGAATTACTCGATCCTCCGGGATACTGATATCGGAGACCATCACCCAAGACCGCCCAGGGCTGCCAAGTAATCTGCGGATAGCCAGTGCATAAATCAATAAGAAATCTGGAGTATACAGGGTAGATCAAAGATGAAAATGAAAGGACTGAGAGTTCTGAAATACCTCTGTCGTCCGCACAGTATCAAAATACTGTCGCAGGTAGAAGAGAGTTCTCGAGGTCTCGGTCGGTGCTCGCCCTCGAATACCAGTGAAAACGGAGCCATAAGGGGTCCTGCCACCTCCATCTCCGGGGCTAATGTGGGAAAATACACGTACGCCCATAGCTGAGAAAAGCAGTGCGGAATGTGAATACAAAGTGCTAAAGGCAGAATACAGAGTGCAAAGTGCGCCGTGTGTGCAATGAACAAGTAATGAGAAGCAAAAATGTAAATCGAGAGGACAGAACGTACCTCCATGCTCTCCAATAGCCGCCGAGTAAGTCTCCCCGCCCGCGAGAGGCTGCACTCATGTAACAATAAAGGGTAGCCAGGCCAGCGCCACCCCAGTCATACCTACTGACCTGTGATAGGTCCACTAGGGCACTCAGAAGATACAATCCAACAGTGTTCCCCCTATCAGCAAACAAAGTGGTGCCAAAGAGGAACATAAGGAAACCTCGGCGTACTGCTCCGCCTCCTCAGGAGACTCGGGCTCCATCTCCGGCCTCCGAAAACGGTAAGAGAACCAGGTGTACCGGACTCTCCCAGAAGCTCTGTCCACAGGTGGGCGGGCCCCCAACAAGTGTACCCAAGCGGCCTCCCACTCGCCCATATCCTCATCATAAGGAATGGCCCAGCCTCCTATGTCTAAACCGGTGAGTACGGCGAAATCTAACGGGGTCATGGTCAAATCCCCGGTGGCGGAAAAATGGAAAGAATTGGTGGTGTCCCACCATCTCTCCACCAGAGCAGCTAATAGTGTCCTACTGGCAGGACAGTGTGATAATCCCATGTAGAATGCTCCGAACCCTGCTGAGTCAACAAATCCCGGACAGCCTCCGGGAGCTCGGCGTACCACTCTCTCGCAGCAGTGGAGCCATATCCTCGCACAGCGCGAGAGCCAACCTGCATTCAGAATGAATACATGTGTTCAGTACACAATAAAATGAATGAGCTGTGTGCAAATGAAATGAATGAGCTGTGTGCAAATGAATTGAAGTAGCAGTGTGCGAATGAAATTAATCAGTGGGCTGCGTGTTCACTTCAAATCTGGGCTGCGTGTTCAGTAAATTTGTGTTTTGGGCTGCGTGTTCAAATCTCAATCAGTGGGCTGCGTGTTCACTTCAAATCTGGGCTGCGTGTTCAGTAAATTTGTGTTTTGGGCTGCGTGTTCAAATCTCAATCAGTGGGCTGCGTGTTCACTTCAAATCTGGGTTGCGTGTTCAGTAAATTTGTGTTTTGGGCTGCGTGTTCAAATCATTAATCAGTGAGCTGCGTGTTCACTTTAATTTATATCTGGGACTGTGTGTTCTACTCGTAATCAGTGTGGGCTGTGTGTTCACCATCAACTTGGACTGTGTGTTCAGAAAATCAGAGTTTGGGACTGTGTGTTCTACTCGTAGTCAGTGGGCTGTGTGTTCACCATCAACTTGGACTGTGTGTTTAGAAAATCAGAGTTTGGGACTGTGTGTTCTACTCGTAGTCAGTGGGCTATGTGTTCACCATCAACTTGGACTGTGTGTTCAGAAAATCAGAGTTTGGGACTATGTGTTCTACTCGTAGTCAGTGTGCGCCGTGTGTTCACCTTCGAATTCGGGCTGTGTGTTCGACAAATCAGTGTATGAGCCGTGGTTCAATTCTTAACTAATGTGTGCCGTGTGTTCACAATCAATCAGTCAGTGAGCCGTGTGTTCAGCAATTCAAGTGTTTAAGTCACATGTTCAGAATGCAAACAAAGTACTATGTCATAAGCTAAAACTGTGTGTTTAAGCATGGCAAAGCTACAAAGTGCACGGAAAATGCAGGAAATAAAGTAAAATACCTCTCGTGCATCGTGAGAGAGGTGCTGCTCCGGCTCTCGCAGAAGTAAATCCCCGGGTGCCCGATCATTGAAGTCAGTGAAACGACGAAAAACGGCCCGCGGAAGCACATGTACCGGTGGGGCGTACCTCCCGGGAATAAAAAGACGGACTCTCGGGGGGAGTGCCATGATGTCAAAATCATCTCCGGCGCCTGGAGGACCTCCACCGTGAGAGAAATCACCCGCCATTTCAAGAAATCTGCAAAAAGGAGCAAAAATGAGCAAAAATGAGCCAAAATTGAAAAAAGTCAACAAAAGTCAACTCCCGGGAAATGAAAAAGTCAACAAAAGTCAACTCCCGAGAAAATCTTCCAAATATTGAGACAAACTTACCTCAAGTGGTGAAAATGAGAAAAGAAGCTCCGAAATCAAAATTTAATCGACTCAAAGTGCTTAAAACTGAAAGATTTCGCGAAAACAACTTCCAAAAAGGCTGAAAAGCGCGTATAAAGTGCAGATCTGAAAGAAAAAATGGTTTGGGAGGCAAGAGGAGAAAATTTCACACCTGTGGGAGTGATTTCGGATTGAATGGGTGAGGATATATATAGAAATGAGGCAAAAGACAAAATTGCCCCTACTTTTGTGCAGGTGGCCGGCCGGCCACCTTTCCTAGCTAGCCAGCCATTTGCTTTTTGGTACTTGGCCGGTGGCTTCCCCTTGGGCAACCACCTGGCCGGCCATGTCCCCACCTCCCCCTCTAGCTCCCTGCAAATTTTGAGGAAGATTGAAGCTCCCGGGACCTGAAAAAGTTCAAGAAAAGTGCACTTCCGGTCGCGAAATTGCTCCGCCGGAACTTTAGCTGCAATTTCTGACATGTGTCTCATCATCACTCATCAAAATCAAGGTGCATCCTTTTTGAACATGTTGTAACCTCTCCGGGAGGTGAATTAGAGGCCGCGATCAAGTTGCCTTCGCCGAAATGCGCATTTTCTTACTCGTTATTTCGCAACAAACGGGCACCCTGATTCGTGCTCGTTTTGCATTGTTGTGCACATAACTTGCATTCTCATCAACATTTTGCATTGTCATGCATGTTTTCTTGGTGTACCATACCTCTGTGCTCGAGCATGCGTTATCACGCGCGTTCCTTTCTTGCATTGCGATGCATTCACTTGCCTACACTGCGTGTGTCAAACTTTCGGAACCACAGGAATCACATTGGATATATGTTGTTAGCATATTGTTCTTGTTGAATTTCTCTCTTTTGCAGGCACGATATTGTATGTACGGTTCATTTGAGGCTGGTGCGACCAGACGAATCGCGCAGGTATCGTATCTTTTCCGTGTGAGACGCGACGAGAACCGAATGATTCTCCGCATTCCTAACTGCATGAAATGTAGTTGTTGCTTTGCATTCTTGCTTAAAACTGTTGCATCTATTTGCGAATACTTGCCTCATTACAGCTTGCTGCATTTGCATGATCATTTGGCTCTGTGCATGTCGCTTTGCATTTTGCCCCCCCTTGCCTGCGGGCACATCTCTTTTCATCTTGTATGATTGTCTAAGTCTTCGGCCTTGTCAAAAGTGGGTCGTCTCTGGGCTTTGACATTCACTCCCGTCATTGTTATGACTTCCGAGTTCTGTCAAAGAGGGGCAACTGTAGACACCCCATTTTTGACCGACCTTAAGACTCAGACGTCACCGATTGAGCGCTCGGTGATGTTGCATATTGTGCTCGTTCAGAAGTCTCAGAGTCGCGGCCGTGTGCCCTGCCTCCGGACTTCCGAACTCTCTTCTGTGCCTTGCCTCGATTTGTGAACCGGACTCGGTTTTCTCTGTTTTCTTTCCTGAGGGGAGGGAGAGGTCCCGTAGACCATCTCTCAGTGGCCGTGGGCTACATTTCGTGGCCGTAGGCCATTTTGCCCATTTCGGAGCCCGGTTCCCGGTTTTCGGAGCCGTCAGGCCGTGTGCCTCGGTTCGGGACCACCCAACCATCTCCGATTCCTCCGGTTTTTGGCATGCATCTCATTTACTCCCTTTCGAGGGACACTGGGTTCTTAGATACCCACTTCGTGGCCGAATGCCACTTTCGGTGCTTAACGGCCTATTTTCGGGATCCCGAACTGCGTGTTTTGGTCCCCGAGCGTTCGTTTTGCATCGGTTTTCGTTTATTTTTGGCAGGTACCTCTGTTTTATCACCAGGAAGATCACTGGAGGGTGGGAGGCTAGCAATTGTCTCAGCAACCAGTTATGCTCTTCCGGCGCCCTTTGACGCCCGTTTTTCTCACTTCCGGGCTAATGTTGAACACCCTAGGGCCATTTTCTTCGAGCCAAAACCACATATTTGTGTTGTACACACATGAGAGGATCCTAAAAACACATGGCCGACCAGTAATTCTTTTGTCCATTTTGAACCCTCTTTGAAAAGTGGCTTGTTGTTTCTCCTGTTTTGGAGTTGTCAGTTTTGAACCACAGGGTCTTATTCAGCACATATGGGAGGCCACCAATGTGTGGTGGCCGGCCAGCAATTCTTTGTTTCATTTTTGCCCCTTGGCCGGCCGGCCATAGGGGGTGGCCGGCCATGCTCCTTGGGAGGTGTGTCGTACAGCTGTGTAGTTGTTTCCCCCAGAAAAGATCTGTATCCGGGGGATATTTTGGAGGGGAACACTTGGGTGCATTTCCCTACACCTTTGCCCTCCTCTTTTGGTCCATATAAGGAGCCTCCCAACTCTTAGGCTAGGGTTAGAAAAACTCTCTTAAGAGCTTAGATGCATATCTCTCTCCATCTCTCTCAAATCTTCAAGTTTTGGTTCTATCTCTTCATCACCATCAAGCACCACCACCACTACTCTATTTCCAGCAGCTAGGAGAGCTTTCCAGCAGCTAGGAGGCATCCATTCTTCAAGCAAAAAGGCAGCCAAGACTTGTCTACAAGGGTAAGTACTCCACCCCTCTTTTCTAGCTCATTTTTGATTCATTTCTTGGCCCTATTTCTATACTGTTTTGAGCTCCGACCAATACTGAAAGTGGTCCTCTTTTGAGCTCATTTTCATCTTTGTTGAAGGGCTCAACCCTGTTTGAGCCCTCTATGGTGCACTTGCCTCAATATCATCTTATATGCCACAATATTGCATGCTATTTCTAGCCTAGGAGTGATCTGTTTTCGAGCATAATGTAAACTGTGAGTGGGCCTATTTTGATCCCCCTTCAAACATTGAAGAAGGGCTCAACCTTGTTTGGCCTCTCTATCATGCACTTGCTTCATAATCTCTCATATTTACCGTAAATTTGATGACTTGTTTGACCTACATGTAGTCTGTTTTGGAGCATGTCATGAACTGTGAATAAGCTTATTTTGTATCCCTCTACAACATTGTAGAAGGGATCAACCTTGTTGGGGGTCTCCATGTTATACTTGTCATTATACCCCTCTTTGCCCCCATTTGTGCATGCTTTTTTAAGCTTATCTAGCCTCTGTTTTCGGCCATCATCAGAACTGTAAAGAGTCATATTTTGACCTTATTGACATATTTCATTAAGGGTCTTTGCTGGTTTGATGAATGTTTGGGGTACCTCATGTTATAGCCTTATGTATCCTAGTTCTTGCATGACATTTTTAGCATGTTTTCATACTGATTTGGGGGATGTCATCTACTGTAAATGTTCATATTTTTAGTCCCTCTTCAATGTTGTAGAAGGGTAATTTTTCATTTGGGCATCGCATGTATCACTTGCTTCAATACCCCTCTTGCGGAGCCATTTTTGCATACTTGCTTAATACTATGTGTGCTTGCTGTTTAGCCTTTTTTTATGACTGAAAAATGCTTGTCTTGGGGCTGCCTTGCTACTGTATTTTCATTCCATGTCCATATTATGCATGTTTAGTATGGCTGTAGGCCATTTCGGGTGCTTAATATCGCATTTCAGGATCATTCCATGCTTCGGGTGCACTTTGGCCATGTTTCGGGACTGTTTTCTCCCATATTTCAGTGCCAAAATCCATTTGCATGTTTACATATCATATTTCATGCCATTTCATGCTTTAGGGCCATCGCCTCGGTTTGCGCGCCCGTGTGCACGCATTTCGAGGCGCTTCATTTTCATCCAACGGCCTCTTATGTGAGTGTGGCTGAGGCTCACTCATGTTAGTGTAAGTCCATTTTGCATTCTGTATGTCATTTTAGTCTCATCGCATTGCGTATGCCATTGCCTCGGTTTGCGTGCCCGTGTGCACGCATTTCGAGGCATCTCATTTTCACCTCACGGCCTCCCGTGTGAGTGTAGCTGAGGCTCTCTCATGTTGGTGTAAGCCCATATTGCATCGCATATCTCATTTTAGTCCTGTTGCATTCCGTATGCCATTTTCTCGGTTTGCGTGCCCGTAGACACGCATTTCGAGACATCTCATTTTAGTCTCATTGTATCATATTTCATGCCATTTCATGCCTTAGGGCCATCGCCTCGGTTTGCGTGCCCGTGTGCACGCATTTCGAAGCGCTTCATTCTCATCCGACGGCCTCTTATGTGAGTGTGGTTGAGGCTCCCTCATGTTAGTGTAAGTCCAATTGCATTGCGTATGCCATTTCATCGCCTCGGGATCATCGCCTCGGTTTGCGCGCCCGTGTGCACGCATTTCGAGGCATCTAATTTTCGTAGCATTGTGCATACTAGGATTGTATTTTAGTTGCATTCATGCATATCATGCATATTGCATCGAGTTCGGGATAGGAGTTAGCCCGGCCACGGGAAACGAGGCACGTTTCGTACTCCAAGTGACGGAACGGGTCTCAATTCCCAAGTCACCAACACTCCGGATTACCCATGATGGAGTTAGGTTTTGTTGTAGCATTCATCTGCATTCATCCTATATTGAGTTGTGCAATCCGACTCCTCGGCCATCATGCATCGAGATGCGTGATTGGTGGCACGAGGATCGAGGCATGCATATATTTGTGAAATACATTGCTATGCCTCTTTCCTGCTCTCTGTTGCAGCATATCAAGAATCAGCAGTCTTCCGAGGTTCGACGCGCATTTCGAGGATCATTGCAAAACAGAGGCTAATTGGGGACATCCCAGTGGATTTTCGAAAAGGCAGCCCAGCATACATCATTCAGCGGAAGTGAGGCAGCCGCTGGCTTGCATGCCAGTTTACAGTTTTTCTTAGTTAATTTGTTAATTAATTAGGAATTTGTATATTATTCGGACTGTATTATTCTTTCATTTCGGACTGTATTATTTTATTCGGACCCTCTGCGCGAGGGCATAATTGTAATAAGTGTGGGTGAGTGTGATGTATGTCTTCCAACCCCACGTCTTTCTTCCCTTTTATTTACCTGCTTACGATGGTTAGATATAGGGCATATTTCAATTAGCATACAGTATGACAGCATGTTTGCATCATTCATCTGTTTTGCACGCACCGGGCTCGGCGCATCATACAAACTGCATTTGTATTTCAATTCAAAATTGAATACGTGTTAGTTGTAGCATTCCATATGCCATGTTTAGAATAGCCGAGCATGCTATAGTTGCATTATTGCATGCGTTGCATTAGGCATTTCTGTATAATTAGGATCATGCATGATTTCTAATCGGTTTTCTGTTTTGACTTGGAGTACTCGGTGAGTTTTATGCTTTAGCATCCTTGCATGTGTGTGAGTGACTGCCATGATAGCATGCTTACCATGAGGCTATGTGCTTATGTGATATTACTGCCTGAATGCCTGTGGGTGGAGGTTGGGTTACTTGAATTGGGACAATTCATCAAATGTTTGTTTTAAGCCCACTAGATAGTGGCAAAATCATGTTTTCTAAGCCCACCCGAGGGTGGCAAATCCACGTCTTAGCCTACCTGCGGGTAGCACCATCAAACCATTTTCAAACAAACAAACATGAAATGTTTTGTTCCAGTTCAGGCGACCCAGTCTATACTTGTTTGCTGCGAGCATCACATAGTAACCTAGGCTAATAACCGGAATAAGAACATACAATGTTTTCAAAAACAGATATCATGGTTAGTAGAGGCCGGTCTTTGATCGGGCGAGCGGGGGTGCTCACGAAGTGACCTTCCCCAATCGTACCCAAGTTCCCGAGCCGAGGCAACTTTGGTGATGACGGACACGTGGCCTTTGGCACCGAGTCAGGGTTTCCTAAATTTCCCATTTTAAAAACATTTAGGTGGCGACTCTATATCTGGCGAAGCAGTCCATGTTTGGCACTTCTTTCAAAAAATCTGTCTTCAAAAACGATTTGCCGGATTTGGACTCTTTGGTTCAAGATTGAGAACCGTGACATTTGAGTCCTTCGAACTGTAGTGACCCAATATCGAATCAGAACGGGGGGGGGACTCGCACTCCCTTTCGCCCGGGATGCGTTCGGGGACGTCTACAATGGGTGACAGTGGCGGGTGGTGGCTGGTAGCGAGTGGGTGGTAGTGGTGGCAGGTGGGTGGTGGATGGCAGATGGCGGGTGGTGGTGGTGGTGGCGGGTAGGTGGCGGGTGGTGGTGGTGGTGGTGGGTGGGTGGGTGACAGTGGCAGGTGGTGGGTGGTAGTGAGTAGGTGGTGGTGGTGGTGGTGGCGGTGGCGGGTGGTGGCAGGTGGTGGCAGGTGGGTGGCGGATGGCGGGTGGTGGTGGTAGTGGTGGGTGGATGGGTGACGGTGGCGGGTGGTGGGTGGTAGCGAGTGGGTGGTGGTAGCGGTAGTGGTAGCGGGTGGTGGGTGGTCGTGGCAGGTGGGTGGTGGTTGATAGTGGTAGTGGTAGTGGTGGTGGGTGGCCGTGGCGGGTGGATGACAGATGGCTTGTGGCTGGTGGTGGCGGGTGATGGCAAGTGGGTGATGAGTAGTGGTGGCGGCGGGTGATGGATGGTAGTGGCGAGTGGTGGGTGGTGGTGGTGGTAGTGGTGGCGAGTGGGTGGCAGGTGGTGGTAGGGGGTGGGTGGTGGTGGCAGAAGACGGTGGTGGAAAATGGTGGCGGGTGGTGGCTAGTGTTGGGTGGTAAAAAAAAAAAAACTCAAAACTCAAAACGTAAACTCATTTTTTGAGTTTACATTTTTTTGCTAAATTTATAAACTGAGACCATTGATTTATAAATCAAAAATTTACCAAACAAGTTTTTATTTGAGTTTTTTAAATTTTTGTAAATATAAATTAAAAATTGAAAGCGTAAGTGTTACCAAACGGCACCATAGCATTTTTCAATTTTGTTTCATAAAACAAACTTATATGTACAAACAACACCACAAAAGTAGATGCAATAGTAAATCAGACACCAAATTGAACTTGATCAACCCCAAATATATATTATTCATTAGACCTAAAACCATCATCATCATCATCCACCACATCTTCAACATCTTGATACTTGTACAACCAAGCACACACTAAATAATAGCCAAAGTTCAACACCCCTACCAAACTTAACACCCAATACACATTATCTATCCTCCCATCATTTATGTTGTCCGGCAACCACGATGTCACCCTCCGAACAACCCCGACCACGGCGGTGCTCAAATAAAACGCAATGCCGATGAGCAGAGCCACCAATGCTGTCGACGTGCTTTTCAACAACGGAGGAAATTCTTGGTAATAGAACGCGAAGTTGCCGGGAAAATGAAATGCCTCTGCGATACCGGCAATAACTAGCTGTGGTACTAGCCATAGGACCGACATGGGTACTACAATGGAACTATTGGTTTGGTTCTGAAGGTGGTGAGCGTTAACCTAGCAAAACAATAAACCGAAAAGCTCAAATGTTATGACAACAATGATAGAAAATATGATATTAATAGAATTTAAATTTAAGTTTTAGCTTTGGAGAGTCTTGGAGTCATGTTGTCACTATTGTAAAATTGATTTTCCTTTTCTTAATAAATTAAAGCAATTTTAAAATAAAATCTCAGTTTGCTCATAGTTTAATGTTTAGTTGTTGGTAAAAAGATTGTATTTATAGAAATATGTAACAAGGAGAGTATAATATCCCATCAATGTGTAAAACACTACAAGAAAAAACACCTTTGGCGACTAAATTTTTAGTCGCCAAAGGTCCTATTTTAGTCGCCAAATGTCAAAATTTCACTTTTCCCGACTAAAAATTTTAGTCGCCCGTCTTGTCGCCAATACATGGTCGCGAATGCCTTTGGCGACTAAAACACTGTTAGTCACCAATATATATGTCTTCAGCGACTAAATATTTTGTCGCCAATAGTCAATTTCTTTTTTGGAAATTATACCTTTGCCGACTAAACTGTTAGTCGCCAATAGTTTTTTTTATTTTATTATTTATACCTTTTGGCGACCATTCACTTTAGTCGTTGAAAGTATTTTCAGAAAAAATTTTTTTTTGCCTCCGCTGCTCCCAACAGGTTTCGAACTTGCGACTTCCAACTTCCATACGCCAAACCCTTTGCACAACACTCCCTCCACTATGCCAATACATCATCACATGAACATATATGCAATATATATTATTTTATAGTATATTAACCGCAATTAATACAAAATAATATTTATAAATATAATTTTTTTAATTCAATATAATTTATGTCAAAAATAAATTATTTAAAAAAAAATTAGGCAACTTTTGGCGACTAAAACCATTATTTAGTCGCTAATTATATTATTTTGGGCTACTAATTATTTATTTGTCGCTAAAAAAACAAGTTCTCAATTAAAAATCAGCACTTTTGGCGACTAAACAGAAATTTCGTCGCCAAAACCCCTACTTTGGGCGACTAAAATGGATTTTCGTCGGCAAAACCCCCACTTTCAGCGACTAAATTGTTTTTAGTCCGCAAAACTGCTATAATCAGCGACTAAACCTGTTTTTAGTCGCCAAAACCATACCTTTTCGCTACTAAATTATTTTAGTCGCTAAAAAGCGTGACTTTTGGCTACTAAACAAACTTTAGTCCCTGAAAACCCTATATTAGGCGACAAAACTTCCTTTTAGTCGCTAAAAACCTGCTGTTCGGCGACTAAACTCTTTTAGTTGCTAAAAACCTGCTTTTCGGCGACAAATTCCAATTTAGTCGCCATTTCATGCACTTTCAGCGACGAAATTTCATTTTTTGGTCGCCAATTCTGTTTTTTGTTGTAGTGAAAGTTAGATTTTATTATCCAAAAAAATCTTGTATTGAATATTGAATTTAAAACTTTAACGAAACTAACATAATAAACATAATACTAGCATTAATATATAATTTCTATAATGGTTTGTTATGAAAAACTTAAATAATAATTTTATTTTTATTAAAATTCTCTACCATCTTGAGGCGCTTTAACTCCACCAGGGCTGATACCACCATGCTCAGCACGGTCGCCACATGACCGACCCCGATTCGCTGTAGAGGTGTCAGCGTTCGAGCGGTGAGCTTCTTCCAGAGAGGATATAACAGGCGGTCGATAACGGCGATAGAGATGCAAGTAGAGACAAGTATAAAGACAAGCATGGACCCAGCTGGGATTTTGAAATGGGGCCCAACGTGGCGGTCGATGCTGAGGGCTTGGAGGGTAGTTAGGCTGGTTTGGATGGCCAATGGGGTGGTTAAGAATATGCTGGTTGACCATAGTGGGAAGATTCTGATTAGCCTTTTGAGATCTTCTACTTGTTGGATTGTGCATAAGTTCCATAGTTTTGCTATTGAGCCATCTTCTCGAATGTCTCCTTCGGTTTTTAAAGCTGCACGGTTTAGGAACCTATATATTAAGAGAGCAAAATGATGATAATAAGTTTTTAGAATCTCAATCCGAATTTTATGTTCATACTACAATTTACAATTCATTTAAGCAAAATCGATCTAGATCATATAAAAGATTTCTTGTATGTAGGACTTTTGGTCCTAATAGTTGAATCTTATAAATTGTGAAATCCTGATCAAATGCCATCGTACTCAATTTAATTTTAAGTATTATTTGGTATTGTATGGATTATTTTATCGAAAAACTTTGTTTTGTTCTCTCCCTCTCGCCTTGCATAGTAGATTTATTTGTTCAATTCTCTATGTTTTTCTCTCCAATTTTATTATTGCAATTGCACACTAAAATATAATACTATTTTTCAACCATTTTTCTGTTTCTTTTCTTC
This sequence comes from Camellia japonica, assembly GCA_030407325.1. Lineage (NCBI taxonomy): Eukaryota > Viridiplantae > Streptophyta > Magnoliopsida > Ericales > Theaceae > Camellia > Camellia japonica. Next base: position 12,795 of record JAPPVO010008022.1, read on the forward strand.
TTCTTTGTGTATCATTTTTGCATTATATAGCTCTTCTTGTATGTTATCTTATTTATAGCATTTTGCAAATGAAAATGAACAATGGATTGGTCAAGATTAACAAGAAAATCCAATAGTCATTGAAGTAAGATATATGATGTAATTTGAAAAATGTAATTATATCAGCTAATCAAAACCTTACTTGAAAGACTCCGAAGGTGTTGCAGCCACCATCTTCGTACCCCCATCAACTGGCTTCTGGTAATAATCTTCACTTCTGCCCGAACCCAATACATTCCTTTTCCGGATAGCAGCAACAACAACCTGACCCAAACCCATGAACGGGCTACCCCGAGGCTTAACCCGTCTGTAGAACCGTGTCCCAAAAACAAAAATGGCTAACCCAAGAATGTTAACCACAGCACAGATCCCAAACCCCCAACCCCAGCCCACATTGTCTTCAACATAGACAATGACTGTGCCACTTATTGCTAAAGAGGTGTACAAAATGAAGATAAACCAGTTCCAAAAAATGGATTGTTTCTCGGGTTTGTCAAACTGGTCAGCACCCATTGTTCCTATGGTGAATCTTGTGCCACCCACACCTACAATGGCTAGGGCTAGGGCTGTGTATAGGACTGCAAATTGGGCCTTTGTTGGGTTGGTGCATAAGGTTGATCCATTGTTGTCACATGGTGGTGGCCTCAAGGAGTCTATTGTTGAGGTTAGCATTAGAAGGACTATGCCCTGCAAAGTTATGACTTGGTCAATTTAGAAGTAACCAAGAAGGATTTGAACAAGGATTAATTAATTTCAATATACTTCGAATTACAAGGATAATGCTCAGTGCATTTCCTTTTGCAGTACGAACTTAGTTGGGATTGTGAAAGTAAGCTATGATGCTCAGTGCATTTTTCTGATTTGTTGATGTAATTTTGCATGTACTTTTGCTTTGCACATCAATAAATCGTCTTTTTACTGATAAATAAATAAATAAAATTACAAAGATAATGTTTTTTGTGGATCAGGTCGAGTGCCACTATGGCAGTCTTTGCCACTTTAGAGTGAGGAAGGGAAATGATAGTTTTTGTGTTGTGTTATTTATGTATATCATATATATAATTAATATAATATTAAGATTTAAATTATTTTAATATCATCTAATGATTAATAATTTATATATATATATATATAATATATTTTTTTTATACAGATTTAAATTTCTTCCCCAAGTTCATATAAAACTTAAAAATACTATTCAAGTCCTAAATTGTTTTTGAGTTGGACTCAATTTGCCCGTACTTTGTCCGGCATGCCTGAATTGTATTATTAGGGGTTTTAATGAGAAAAAAGATAAATAAATAAATAAATAAATATATCTTTTTTGTTATAAAAATTAGGAATTAAAAACTAAAAAATGGTAACGTGAAAAATGACCAAAATCATGTGGTGCATCTTTTGTTATTTTTTTGAGGACAAAAGTTAAAAGTGCTCAAACCACTTGCCTAATATTTTGATATATGGTCAATAGGTTATATTAATAAGGACCCTATTAATAAATGAGATAAAGAAGAATAGCCAAACTGATGAGTCTATAGAAATCAGTAAATATGTTGGTTGATGCATTAATTCACATGATGATTAATTAAAATTATTCAATGGAGGAAGAGGGGTTATATTAGCATTGTTGTAAATATAGAACTTCCAAATTATAAAGTGAAATATGTCATCGTTTCATTTCTTTGTTGCCAATTATAATTTTTTTTTCTTCCCTTCATCCAAATGAATGTCATCAAGTTCTTTTTTTTTTCTTTTTTTTTTCTTTTTTTTAACTTTTTTTCTTTTACCGAAACACAGAAGGAAAGGACAGATCAATATTGTAGCAACAATATGGATCACGAAAGAAATTTCATGAAAATTATCTTGAAACTTGAACGGTTGATCTATTTTTAAGTTCTTCGGTCATTTGGTCACAATTTCAAAAAAAATTCTGTCACACATTTTCGTGACTCGTAACATTTTTGTAATTGTAGGGTTGCAATAAGACTATATATACATATAAAAGAAAGCTGAGTACTACCAGGAAGGAAATGAGAGAAGAAATGCAGATGACAGAGAAAGAGCCCAAGCAGGAGTCGGCGATGATAGCTCCGATGACCGGAAACATGGTAGTGCAGCCATAGACAACGTTGGTTATTTGGGCAGAATCGATGCTTTTCACGTTGAATTCCTCTATCATATACACTATCAGGTTGTTCATCCATCCTCCCGCCGCCACCGTCAATCCCGCCATGGTTGCTTCACATTTTCAACATATATATTGATATGAATGGAAGTGAAATATACACTTTTCACTTCTATAATTTAACTCAAATTTTACTTTAATTCCTGTTGTTTCATTTTGAAGAATTTGATTTCTATACTTTAGGTTCAGTTTTAATTTACTCTTTTCTGTATAATTTTCTGTTAAATTTTTTTTTACATGTATATTTCAAGAGATTGACGAGGGTCTCAAAATATGATCTCTCTCTCTCTGAAAAAAACTCTAGCCACTCTCTTTCTTTCTTTTTGATATCTATTCTTTATGAGGGAGAGAACGGTACTTCTAGCTTTCTTCTCCCATTTGTTTCTACATTATTTCTGTTTCTTGTTCCTCACAATATTAGTCGCTACTGCCCCTCTTAGCTCCATCGTCAGCCTATTATAAGGAAACTTTTAGATCTAGACTCAAATCTTATTCATGATCAAGATCTGGCACTACTAAATGCATTTTTATAAGCGATTATCTCAAATTCATAATGTTTTATTTTATAATGTAGGGGCGAGAATTATAAGATCATAGCTACCAACTGCAAGGATAAACGAAAGGTGTTGGTGGTGATTGTTAGTTTGTTTTTTTGGTTACAATAATGTCGTAAAGATTTTCTCCTTTCATGGAGGCTTTCTCCTCTTCGTGTAGAGGCTCGTTTTATTCTTTTTGAAATCTGTCTATATACGGCAATATACTTTATCAAATAAAATTAGATATGTAATATATTAAATCTTTTGCTTTAAAAAAATATATGTATATATATATATATATATATATAATTTGAACAAAATGAACAAATTAAAACTAAAACTAAAACAAGAAGGTTGATCAAACTATGAAGGTTAAAAGTGCATGGATGAAAGAGAGAGACCTGTAATGAAGGGAAAGGCGCTCCAGCTGCCACGCTTATGGCCGGAAGACGGTAGCTTGGATTCTTCATCGGCAGCGGAGAGTAGTGAACCGTCCATGGTGGTGCAAACCAAACTGTTTTTATGTTAGCTCAAGTTTATGCCTCCGAGTGTGAGTCTCTATGTATGCGTAGAGATGTCAAAAACCTTGACTTGATATTCCGTCAATATATAGCATAGACTATAATTTATTGTGTTTTATTTATCATATTTTTATGAAAAATTTGCCCATAAGTCCTAGTTTCTGAAAAGTTGAACCATTTAGTCCTAAAAGTTTTCTTATGTTCCATTTAGTCCCATTTGCACATCAATCTAATGTTCGAAACATTAATCTGATGTTCGAAATCTAATGTTCAAAACATTAATTTGATGTTTGAAACATTGCAATGGGACCTTTCAGTCTATAAAAAAACTTTTAAGACTAAACAGTGTATAAATTATTAATTTGGGATTTATTGGTGCATCCCCTATTTATATATATATGTTTATTATTTTATTTGTTTATATAATATAGAAAATAATTTGCAAAGAGACAAAAAAGAAAAAAGAAAAAAAAAATCATTGAGAATAATGTGTGAATAGCATTTGTGGAATGAAAGAATCAAAAGAAATCATCTTATTATATATTAAAATTATCTTTAAAAATTATGTTGTGGATTATTAGAGAAAGTTACGTGTAGGTCCTAATAGGTGAACTTATTATCCAATAGATTCTATGATAATAAATGATATTTTTTATTAAACACTATTAAAAGACATTACAAATTGTTAATTTTTAGCAACAATTTGAAATTTTATCACAAAAAATGTCATTAATTATAAGTTTTAGCGACAATTTAAAAAAATAATCACCAAAAAATGTCATTAATTTTTAACTTTCAACGATAGTTTGAAAAATTCGTCACAAAAAAATATCACTAATTGTAAGTTTTAGTTATAATTTATAAAAATCGTAACAAAAAAGTCACTAATTATCAAATTTTTTAGCGACATGTGTAAAAAAATCGTCACAAAAAATTATTTTTAGCGACCATTTTATCATGAATTACTTGATGAAAATAGAATTTTGTAATATATCCATTTAGTAAAGATATGTGCATAAAACTGGTATACAGAAAAATAGTCAAAAAATTATTATATAATCTAAATTTAATTCATAGAAACCACACAATAATAATTTTTTAAATATTTCTATATATTTTATGTAATTAAACTAATTCTTGTCCATCATATTATTTGTTTTACGGACTCTATATAAACATTAGTCTTTATTATTGGACAAGCACACTGAGAGAATCACTCGTCTTATGTGCCAACCACTTTTCTAATAGACAAAATTGGAACACGGTAATGAATCATTGAAAGGAAAAATTTTAAACAAAACAAAACAAAAAAATCCACCTAACTTTTATTTCAACACGTGATTTGAAAATCTCTTAATGAAAAGAAATAAATTAAATTAAAATATATATTCTTATTGTTGTTAAAATTGACCCTTCAATTTTTTAATTAATAATGTATATAAGTGGTCAACTAATTAAACACAATTTTGATTTTTTTTTTTTCCATACTCTGATCCCTCAATCAATAATATACAGGAGTGGCCATCTACATTAGATACAATTCTGAGCACCCAAAAATGAAGTACGATAGTGGGCGATTTGGGCTTGTGGGGCTCATTGGGCTTGTGGGGCTCGTTACGAGTCTCGTTTTGATTATTCGAATTGTTTATTTTGTTGAATATTTTATGTATTTTATTTATAAAAAAAATTAGATTGATCCGAAAACAGTAACTTATTCAATTTATCGCGTTTTTAACTAAAAAAATTTATGATAAATTTTTTAAAACACAATTGTTAGACTTATTTATTTTGATGATTTATTTAATTATGTTTTAATTTATTTGAAAGAGAAAAATAGAATTCAAAATTTATTTTGATGATTATATTTTAATTTATTTGAAAAAGAAAAATAGAATCAAAATTTATTTTGTCCCATTATTTCTCACCTAAACGTTTATGCTAAATGTTGTTAGAATGTATTTAATATTTGATTAAATCAGGAGTTCAAACAGCCAAAAACAGAAGTTCAAACAACTCAGCACAACAGCAGTTCAAAAGGTTTAAGTGGAAGATATTTAAATTTGTAATAATGGAGTGAAAGATATTCAAATTGGTAATAATGGAAGTACAACGGCTATAAATGGTTATAAATTCAAATGACTACAACGGCTATAAACGGTTATAAATTCAAATGAATACAACGGCTATAAACGGCTATAATTTTCATTATATATACCAAAGCCTCTAATGTAACCAAGTTACAAAAAACCTGAAAATATTCTTTGATCTATAATCACTCACATCTATTCTCAGAAATTATACACTGAGCCTTATAGCTTTAAGCCCATCTTTCCTGTGTGAGATTTACAGAAAAATCAAAACTTCATTTTATATATCTATCTTTAAGAGATATTTATTGTAAGCTTTCTTTAAAAGTAAAAATACCATTTCATCTTGTAAAAGTGTTACAAACACTATGTTTTTGAAATCTTAAGAGTGATTGTGAATCACCTAAGATTTACAAGGGTTTGGGCTTGTGAAGTCTGTGTAAAATCTGTGGAGGATTGCTCCATTTGTAAAGAGGTTGCTAGCACCCCTATGAAGCTAGAAGATAGTGGAAAATCTCAAGTGAAGCTTGAGGAGTGGACGTAGGCCGAGTTGAAGCCAAACCACTATAAATTTATTTGTCTCTCCACTACAGGAAAAGGCGCGTATTGCAACGTTTCTTTTATGGCGTTTATGAAAAACGCTATTATAGATTACTTAAATACAACGTTTTCAAAACGTTGCATCTGAACTCAGTAAAACGGCACCGTTTGGGCCAATTTGTTAACACCGTTCAATACTCCGTCCCTTTCAAAACGTCTCTCCCTCTCAGTTTCACTCTCAGTCTCACTCTTCCACAACTCAGACTCTCTCTCGCTCAGAAACCCTTTCAATTTGAAGCTCAAAAACCCTCACTCTCATTGATTTGAAGCACTCACTCTCACTGATTTGAAGCGCTCACTCTCATTCGATTTCAAACACGCTCGATCGATTTCAGATTTGTCGATTTCAGAACTTGTTGCAGATTTTGAAGGTCACCAGATTTGCGCTTATTTTCCGATTTTGGTTCTCCTCTCTTTGGATTTTGTGAGTTTCGATTTTGGTCCTTTAGTTCCCCTCTCGTTTAGGCCCCATCTTTTTTTTTTTGTGAAGATTTGTGAGTTCGTTGCTGCTCTATTTTGTTGCAGATCTCGCTCAATCGGTCGCTTTTTTTTGTTGTTGCAGAACTCAGATCTGTAAGTTTTTATTATAGATGCATTTGTTTTGTATGAAATCAGATCTCTGATTTTTCATTGTTTTGAGTTCATTGTTTTGGATTTGGTGGATGTATCTCACGTCTCTCACATACACACACATCAAGCTATTAATGTTTCTTTCTAATCTACTCAATCCTCTTTAAATTTGTTTTCGTTTACATTTCTTCTTCCCAATTATAAGTCTAGGTTGTGCTGCTGCTTTATTTTTATCTGGATTCATAATTGATACCAATCATTTGAGTTGAGTTGGAGTGCCAGATTTCAGTAGGTGTTCTTTTGGATTGGCTTGTGTTTGTATGTGAATCTAAATTGTTCAAAATGCAGGGCTAGCTGAAACCTTCTTCTTTGCAGTTTTACTTGTATTTGGAGAATAAATGTAACATAGAACTGATGTGAGAGGGTAGAATGTATTTCAGAGATTAGAGAATTACTAGTAATAGTTTGAAATAATGCAGAAAAAGTAGTCAGAGGTTGTTCTCCACATTTGTCTTGCCTGATGTGTATGATAACCATGTATAAATTTCTTTATGGCTCACATAGAACCACCACTGTAAAAATCTCTTATGTAGAAAAGAATTGACAGAGGTGGTACAGAAAAAAAGAATATCAATCTCCACATTGCAAGTTCTGCAAGAACTTGTGCAATGCACATGTTTACTTGGCATGGCATTCATTCATGCAAGTCATGATTACTCTTAATAGATTGCACTTCTGAAGAAAAGTAGCTCTTTATATGTGTCAGTTCAGTTGTATTTACTAGAGTTTGTGAATATTACACAATGCCACCAGCCCGCGTGGAGCACTTTACATCAGGCAGTTTATATTGACATTTCTTCTGAATGAACTGGTGGTAATATGATTACAAAGCACTTATGAAACAAGCTGGAGTTCAAAACTGGCCTTTCTCACACCAACATAATGGTTTATTTAATTTTTGTTGCTGTTGTTGTTGTTGGGGTTGTCTTGCAGTTTAAATAAGTGGGTCATGCTGGTTTTGGGTTTGTCCTTTTGATGGTTTACCTGCGTAATTTACAGTTCGGTTGAGCAATTACAGAATAAGACATGCTAACCTTAGCTAGTACTATGATACTAAAGAAGTGGGAAAATGAAATCCTAATAATGAGGTCGGTTGAAGATAGGCTGACCCAAAAGCTGCTTAGTCTAGGAAAGGATAGTTAAATAACATTCAAGGGCCCTCCAACGGTTAAGTTAGATATGCTTGAGGAAGAAGATAATCGGAGAGTAAGAGTCTGTAAGAGATAACGTACAGAAAACATGACATAGTCCTGGTCAGGTCGGCTTTCCTAGACGCACTGCACAGAATTGTTTCCCAACCAGGTCAGCCTCTTGATTACGTGAGTGTGAGTGCTTGCGAGCCCAACGGATCTGACTGGGCTGACCTTGCTGCAAAGAGATGGTCTGACCCCTCAAAGCCTGTGCTTGGGCCATCTTGGGCCTATAACAGGGTCCATTAAGTCTACCTCTTATCTGCATACATCAAAAGTTATGCTAAATCCAACCCTACCTCAGTTATACAACTCCTGTAGTTGTCCCATGAAGGCTAACATAGTGTAGTGTACGGGAAAGAAATACACCTTCCCGTATAATCCTGTTGACCAAGTCTGCGCTCCTCCGTACGACGTCGTTCAACTACCTGAAAATTCACACGTGAGCTAGCCGGCAGGTGTGTGCCGGAAACCTCTCCGATGCCTAAGTCAATCAACTTGACAAATAGACAAAAGCACTATGTACTTAGGGAGCAAAGTTGCATTACCTCTCCAAAGGTGATATGGGTGAGCTTTTATAGATTTCGTGTGGCACAATCCTAGTAGGACTCTTACTCCTCCATGTAGAGTCCTCCTGGGATTCATACTCCTGGAAGATAGCGCTTATCCTCCAACACCCCCCCCACTGCTAAACCAAGTGAGATGGTTTTACCCCAGCCGAACTCCAATATGACCGAAGTAAATGATAGTTCGGCTCTTACCTTCTTTTCCCTTACCTCGGTTCTCTCATGCTAAGACCGAGCTATCCATAAGAGAAATGAGCCGAACTAACAACAACACCAAGTCCCTTCCAAGGACTCAGCACACCTCGGTTTTCATGCGCCTTGACCGAACTCACGGCCGAAGACCGAACTTCACTCAACACATTCCCAACCGAAGTGCAAATAAGGCCTCACGCAACCGTGCTAATTATCTTGGCTCTGAGACCGCTCTAATTCCAACACTACTTCTCCAGACCGGAGTAACTTACATGGTCATTCTACTCGGCCCTTCGTAGTGCGGCCCAAACCAGCCCATTACTTGGTGGCCCAGCTCGGCCCATTTCATTCAGCTCGGCCTAATTTAAATATAAATTACCCTCTCAATTGCCCCTTAATTCCGTCTGCAAAGCATGATAGGGATTACCTGCTTATCAGCCGAGCTAAAATTTTAACCCCTCAAGCCGATTTAAAAATCATTTAGCTTATCCAGCCGAGCTAAAAATTATTTAGCTTATCCAGCCGAGCTAAAACTTGAGCCGTATTGTGCACGTCCGGTCAAAACGTCTCTTCAGTTTGCAGAAACTGAATCGATTGCCCTTCCAATGACATGTGGCACGTCGGCATTGGTCTTCCACAGCTGTAACGCCGTCTTTGTGTTTCACAATTTTTGAACAGTCCCGCCTTTTTGCTCTTGACACAAAAACAAACCCCTCATTTGTTCATTTCACTCTCTCCCTCACTCTGTTCATCTCCTCTCTGATTCGTGCTTCTCAAACTTGCAATTTCAAGGCTCGTGCTCCCTATTGTCGCTGCTGCTCTCACCTCCGTCTTCCTTTTCATTTGGTAAGCTTTATGACTCTGTACTTGGTTCCCTTTATTTTTGTATTCTGTTTCATATGTTTTTGCAAAACACTCTCCATGCTTAGTTTCATGTAGTTTCTGGAAAAAACATCACAAGAACTTCTTGAATATTAAGTAAAAACTAGTAGAACACTCATTTGATCCATAAAACACTTCCAACCGAACTAGGCAACTGTATTTGCTTATATATGAAGATATAGGAAAACTGGAACCGAGCTAGCACTTGAACATACAACAGTAGTTTCGATAGGCCACCAACTGACTCACATTCAGCCGAAATAAAAATTTTGGCCCTCAACCGAGCTAAGCCTTGGGGCTAAGCCAGCTTTCTCAGTTTCTAAACCGAACTTAGAAAGCTGCCCTAGATGCTTAACCAGAGTAACAAAGCCATAAAGAGAACCGAGATAAACAAACATCTTGTGGAACCGAAATAACAAGCCCCATTTAGAAACCGAGTTAGATCATGTAGCACCCTGTGTAGCCGAAGTAAGACTTTGATTTTTTGTTTTGTTTTTGTAGCACGGTCGATGATCTGTGCTTAACACCTTCTTTGTCCACTTTGCAGACTTAGGTTGCCCAGGCACTCCCTCTGCGTGCTAAACCGAGCTTCTGAGCACAACTACTCAAACCGAAGTAACTTATTTAATTTATACCATAAATGGGGAAATATAGGTTCCTAGTAGAAACCCCAGGCGGCTTAGCCGAATTCAGGAAAGACTACAAGATTCCAGCCGATGTAAACCTCACTTTAGCCGAACAAGACGTTGACCCATGGGGCAACGAAGGCTTCGTACCCTTTACCCTCCAATCAATAATAGAGACCGGACTTAGATTCCCAGTCCAACCCTTAATATGTGAATTCTTAAGGCAAACCAGACTCTGCCCAACCCAACTATCCACCAATACGTACCGAATAATAATGGGTATAGCCGCACTGAACCACCAAACCAGTCTCAACCTAGGTTTGGCCGAGATACTACACCAATACTCCATAGGATCAAAAAACGAAGGCTGGTGTTATTACTTGAGAGTACGCCGTGGCCGAGAAAAAATAATAAAACACACACCGGACAAAGACTTAAACGACGATGACTTCTTTTGGGTCTCTGGGAATTTTGAGGACCACCAGGCCCAGATTCCTGGATGGGGAATAAACTGGAACAAAGGAATTCCTAGTACACTTACTTCGGTTGTATTTGACACTTTTCTCTATTTCGGCTCTCTCCTCTAAACCGAACTAACGGTTATCTTCTTTTGCAGATAAAGCCCATCTCCTCTCAAACTACGGTTACCCCAACCTCGGTCTTCTGCGCGCCGCACTAAGAGTGAAGGAGAGAAGTTGGGCAAAGCTTCTAGACTTTGAACCGACTTACCGCTACTCCGGTCGCCGAAAAGCAAGGGTGACCGACTTCCTCCTCGAAGACGCACCAGAGCCAGACCCTTCCTTGCCCCAGATCAACCTTGTACCACTCACAGCCGAGCAAGAAATGGCTAAGAAGAACAGGTTGAAGGCCCTCCTAACCGCAACAACTCCAGCCGAAGTGCGGACAACCGGCCAAACCACTGAAACCGTGGTGGCCCTTCCATCGCAACAACCATCCTCCTCACGCCGAAACAAGCGTGCTCGGACTACCCAATCCGAGCCACGTCTTGCTGACGAAGACGAGACCGTTCTTCCACAAAGCTCTCCTCCACGCCCCCAGCAAAGTCTCCAACCGGAACCATCCGACCGAACTGCCACCTCTTCAAAATGGGCTCCTGTCCTTTCCTTCGACAACCGAGATATCACTGCCAAAGATTCGGTTATTGCTGAGAAGGACCACTTGATGGCTTTCAACCTAGCCAAAAGTGTGTGCCTTCCAAAGGACATGAAGCACCATTACAAACAGCTCAACACCGAGCTGAAGTCGATTCGGTCCTCTACGAAGTCCATGATCCTGGTAAACAGCTTCCCTCTTTTCTTTGTAAATTTCCTCCAACTTTGAGCCCGGCTAACTTTACTCCTCTTTTACAGGCCATCCAGAAAAACCAAGTCACTCACAGGAGGGTCATGGAACTTCGGCGAAATACAAGAGATGCCATGGCTGAAGCCGAACTGAAAACGGCCGAGCTAGAGGAGGCGAAGAAACAGCTGGCCGAGCTTCGAGCAGAGAACGGTCGGCTGACCGAGGTTGCAAATTCGGTCGAGGCCGAGAAGAAAAAAGTTGCCACCGAGGCAAAAGACAGATACCTACGTATCTTGGCCGCAATTGAAAAGAAAAAGGACGCCGAAATAAAGCATTTGAAGGGGGAGGTGAAGGAGGCCGAGAAGCGGGGCTTCAATGAGGCCGAAGTAGCCTATACCCAGCAATGTGACGCAGCAAAAGACCTCTTTTTCAAATGTGGCTGGAGGGCTGCGGTGGAGAAGTTCGGTTGTACGCCTGACACCGAGGTCTACGACGCTCCACCGTACTCCATTCCAGCTTCACTTTCACAGTACGCTGCCGATCTCCAAAGGCAGTTCCTTGAGGGGTCTGGTGACGAAGATGATGATGATACTGAAAAAGATGAACCAACTCTTACTCCGGCTGTCAACGAACAACCCAACAATCAGGCAGCTCGGTTGGAGCCAGTTGTTGAAGACTTGACTAGTGAGCTACCTGCTAATACCGAGCTGCCGATTGATACCGTGGTCCAAACTGAGCTCCCTCCCCAAACCGAACTGCCAGAAAACACCGGTCTCCAAACTAATGCTGAGGATGATTTCGACGCCGAACTGGATGCACTTCTCCGCTGATTCTTTCTTTTGTTTTTGAACTTTTTGTAACCGGGCTTCGGCCCCCTAATTGTACTTGGTTTGTACTTTTAATGAAAAAGTCTTTCTTCAACTCTTGTTTCGGTTTTGTATATGTATGCCTTCATTTGTAATGATTTTTGCACGAACTCATTTGCTCAACTGTGATCTCGGTTCATTTGTAATGATTTTTGTATATGTATGCCTTCATTTGTAATTGAGAGGGTAATTTATATTTAAATTAGGCCGAGCTGAATGAAATGGGCCGAGCTGGGCCACCAAGTAATGGGCCGGTTTGGGCCGCACTACGAAGGGCCGAGTAGAATGACCATGTAAGTTACTCCGGTCTGGAGAAGTAGTGTTGGAATTAGACCGGTCTCAGAGCCGAGATAATTAGCACGGTTGCGTGGGGCCTTATTTGCACTTCGGTTGGGAATGTGTTGAGTGAAGTTCGGTCTTCGGCCGTGAGTTCGGTCAAGGCGCATGAAAACCGAGGTGTGCTGAGTCCTTGGAAGGGACTTGGTATTGATGTTAGTTCGGCTCATTTCTCTTATGGATAGCTCGGTCTTAGCATGAGAGAACCGAGGTAAGGGAAAAGAAGGTAAGAGCCGAACTATCATTTACTTCGGTCATATTGGAGTTCGGCTGGGGTAAAACCATCTCACTTGGTTTAGCAGTGGGGGGGGGTGTTGGAGGATAAGCGCTATCTTCCAGGAGTATGAATCCCAGGAGGACTCTACATGGAGGAGTAAGAGTCCTACTAGGATTGTGCCACACGAAACCTATAAAAGCTCACCCATATCACCTTTGGAGAGGTAATGCAACTTTGCTCCCTGAGTACATAATGCTTTTGTCTATTTGTCAAGTTGACTGACTTAGGCATCGGAGAGGTTTCCGGCACACACCCGCCGGCTAGCTCACGTGTGAATTTTCAGGTAGTTGAACGACGTCGTACGGAGGAGCACAGACTTGGTCAACAGGATTATACGGGAAGGTGTATTTCTTTCCCGTACAATTGGCGCCGTCTGTAGGAAACCAGACAAGAACAACCTCTTGATCAAGCTTTTTCTTCCAAAAATCAATGGCGAACAACGAAGAATTACCTCAGTCCGCCGTTGACGGTCTAACTCCAGAAGGGGGTGCAAGGCGCGAAGGCCTACCCTCGGTCACTCCCATGGCGAACCTGGAACCACACAGACAAAATTCCAGGAGGGATGCAAGGGGACAAAGGCGGAATAACAGCCCTCATCCCTCTCGTTCGCAAAGCCCAGAAAGATAAAGACGCAGAATTGATCCTCAAACTTTGGAGGATCGCGTCAGGGAACAAGACGAATTGATCCGTCGGATGGCGGCAGACATGGAATCTCTAAAGCGCCAGGTGAAAGGAAAAGAAGTGGCGACAGGAGAGGGGCGCACAAACAAGACGCCCCCTCGCCGCTCGGAAAGTCGTAGTAGGAATACTACGCCCTTTCAAGCAGAAAACAAGAGCACCAGGACAGGCGATACGCAATCTAGATCTTCCAGAACTCATCGCTCCAGGTCTGAGAGGACGAGATATGAGAGGTCGTACACCGAAGGAAGCACATATTGGCCCTCGCATTCGCACCAGACAAGGTCAAGGCAGACAGAGTTGCCTAGGTCATCCGATCTACGAACCGTGCTAGAAGAAAAGGCACGATGGAGGGAGGACGCCAGGGCACGTGATCCACATAGAGTTTCTGCCTTACAGCGGTTGGCTCCTCGGACGCATGGAAGCGTCGAGGTTGGAATGCCAATACCGCGCCCGGCCTACGAACCAACGGACAAGGCATTGGCGAGGCTGCAGACCTCACCATTCGTCCCAGCAATAGAGAACGCGCCCCTACCGTCAGGCTTCCTCCAGCCCAAATA
>JAPPVO010008023.1:0-10840 GCA_030407325.1 Camellia japonica
AGTCGGATTCCTGGCAAGTAGGAAGTACTTTCTTGAGGACCAATTCTCCTGGTGTATAACGGTGTAGCTAAACCGTTGATTATATGACTAGCAAGCGTTGCTGGTACCGTGCCATGGATGGGCAAGGGCACGGTCTCGTCGTTCTTCAATCAGAGTCAAATCAAGGCCAACATCATGCCATTTCGGCCCATATAAAAAAACTCTCGATTTCAAGGTTGGGAGGCCGATCTCTAGGGGGATGATTGCCTGGGTTCCGAAGCATAAAGCAAACGGCGTTTCCCCAGGGATCGCCTCGGAGTAGTGCGATGAGCCCACAACACACTGGGCAATTCTTCGACCCATCTGCCTTTAGCTTTCTCCAGCCTCTTCTTGATGCCGTCCAAGATGGCTTTGTTGAAGGCTTCAGCTTGACCATTGCTCTGTGGATAAGCCGGGGTGGAGAAACAGGGCTGAATACCATACGTGCTGCATAATTCTTAATAGACGCCATAATCAAACTGGGTGCCGTTGTCTGAAATGAGTGCTTTTGGAATGCTTAATCGTGTTATGATATTTTTCCATACAAAACGCCTAACATCAGTATCTCAAATGTGTGTTAGTGCCTCCGCTTCGACCCATTTTGTGAAGTAATCTGCCGCGATAATCAGGAATCGCTTGTTCCCTGGGGCTCGTGGCAATGGCCCGATGATATCAAGCCCCCATTGAGCGAACGGCCAACGACTGGTGATTGAGCTCAACTCCTTAGCAGGCAAATGGGTTAGAGGAGAAAACTTCTGGCACTGTTCACATTTCTTGACGTAACACTCGGCATCAGCTCTCATGGTCGGCTAGTAGTACCCCTATGTTACGGCTCAATAAGCCAAAGAACGCCCGCTAGGATGGGCACCACAACTACCTTCGTGTATTTTAGTCAAGAGTTCTTCAACTTTATCTGGATGAACGCATTCTAGGTATTAACCAAAAAGGGATTTTTTGTAGAGCTTTCCTTGCGGATCTAAGTAATATCGCAAGGCTTTGTTTCGCAGTTTGTGCGCTTCTTTCTTGTCCTTTGGGAGCTGTTCGAAAGATAGAAATGCAGTGATGGGGTCCATCCAACTTGGACCTGATTCTATGATATTGATTTGAATTGACTCTGAGGGGGCAATGCTCGGCTTAGGGATGAATCCTACTTCAATTGTCTGTTTAATTTTTGAGTTGATGGCGGAGGCTAGGCAAGCCAGGGCATCTGAATGTATGTTCTGATCCTAGGTTATTTGATTTAATTCATGATGGTTGAATTTTGCCAGCAAAGAATTCGTCGTTTTCATGTAAGCTGCCATACGGTCATTTTTGACTGCGTATTCCCTTCAATGGTTGATGACTAGTTTTAAGTTACAGAAGATAAGCAGACGCCAAGCACCAAGAAGAAGTGCATTTCGTAAGCCGGTCAACAATGCTTTGTATTTGGCTTCATTGTTCGATGCTTCGAAACCCAATTTGACAGCCTGCTCAATTATTGCCCTGTCAGGAGCCATGATCACTACGCCCACCCTATTCCACGTTGGTTGGATGATTCATCACAATACAACTGCCAAATGTCCCCAACGTAAATTCTCCAGTTCGGCTTAGGTTGAATTTGATTAGACTTAAAGTCGGCGAGACATCCAGTGAATTCGACCACAAAGTTGGCGAGCACTTGCCCCTTGATTGAGGTTCTGTGTAGAAATTGAATATCGTACTGGCCGAGTTTGAGAGCGTATTTTGAAACGCGCCCTGATGCTTCTGCACTACGGAGTACTGACCAAAGGGGATAGTCCGTCAGTACCCCAATGGTATGCCCCTGAAAGTAATGCATTAGTTTTCTTGATGCCATGACGAGAGCAAGGACGAGTTTTTCCAACGGAAGGTAACGTGTTTCGGCGTTAGCCATTACTTTGCTCACATAATAAACTGGTCATTGCACCCCTAGTTCTTCCTTTAACAGTACAGCGCTGACGGCCTGGTCGAAAATTGCCAAATATAAAATGAGCGGACAACCTGCTGAAGGTGTTATCAAGAGTGGAACTGATCGGAGGTAAGTCTTCAAACTGTCCAAAGCGGCTTTGCACTCGAGAGTCCATTCAAAAACTTTACCCTGTCTGTGGGGAAGTGGTTTGGAAATACTCTTCAAATCCTGGAAGACGCCAATGATCCTCAGCTAGTCACCTGCAAAGATACAAATACTCCGGTCGGGTGTCGGAATTAGCACTCTGACGGACAGTCAGTTCTTCTACTCAAGAAGCTTGTTTACTAAGTTTTTAGAAGTGATTCTTACATACCTTTACTAGTCCATTGCCATTATATTTATACTCGTTTCTTCTGATCCTCAGGGCCAGGGCCTACTTTTTCAATCATTATCTTTTCCACTATTCGGCTCTAGGGATCCTTCCCCTTCGGCCTCTTTATACTGTTCGGCCCCTTATCCTTGCGGGATATTTGCCGTCTAGCGTCAAGCTTCTGAAATTACCTCCTTTATCTTCGCCAATTATTCGGCTACCACAATTGCCCTCCGAACTCCCTGTTGACGGCAGTCATCGGGTGTTTGGTTCAGAATTTGAGAAGTTTAGCGTCAGGCGGCTTCGCGTGCCCCAATATATGTCAGGAGGGGCGCGCCTTTTTGCTCATCATTACGCTTTCCCGCTCTATTCATGTGTATCTCAGCATTTATTGCAATTTGAAACTTTGGTCCTTTCGAATTCACATTTCGTCGATTCTCTGAGACTTTTGGATCGCCAGTGCATATCCCTCCGTAACTCGCGTTTTCTGCAACTTCTTCCCGTCTTCCCTTGTCTCATCTGCTCTTCGTAAGTTTCCTTATCCCTTCTTTGTAACCCTGTTTTCTGTTTGCTATTTTAGCTTCGGTGAATATTTAGTTCTTTGCTAAGATGGCCAAACATTTGAAAGACCTCCTTTTTGAGGATCGTATCTCCGGTTTCCGGCAACATTTTTCTATTCCTGACGACGTCCATTTATCCCTTGTAACGGACAACGCTCTCGACATGGAGAGGGAAGATCAAAACACGATCGTATTCCCTCTTTTATCCATTGCGAAGGGCGGGGTTCGTTTCCCCCTACACCCACTTCTTAGGGCCGTTCTCCGCTATTGGGGTTTGATTCCTTCTCAACCCAATGTAAATTTCTTTCGAATCATCATGGGGGTTGTAGAGTTGAATCGACGCCTTAGGATTAACCTTGGGATTCCGGCCATTCGGCATTGTTACGCCTTAGCCAAATCCTCCGGTCGGCTGGGGCGATATTTCCTCAGGGCCAAAGATACTGACCATCACTTGGTGACTATGCTTGCTAGTTCTGGTAAACGGGTTGACGACGTGATGGTCAACGTCCGAGGTAATTGGAAGTTCGCTGAAGGGGAGGATCGCCTGGACCCTATTCCCAGACATAAGGGTGACCCAGGTTGCCACGCATGTCTTGTTTGTTGGTCTATCTCTTATTCGGCTCTTTTCCCTGAATCGCTTTTTATCTTCTGCAGGTAATAGGTTGAAGAAAATTCGGACTTCGGTTGACGACGTGGTTCTTGGGGAAATCAAGACTGCACTCACATATTTCGGCCGCCCAAACGTACAACAGCAAGGGAGAGCCACCCATATTCTCCTTCGGTACGAACCCACTTACTACTTTCTCGGCTGCAGATAACATTCCAATTCCAGCCGGCAATCAACAGCTCTCGGCCCTTATCTTCCCCAGCTTCAAAAACCTTAGGCAGATCGGTCTCGTAGCTTCTGATTCGGGGGAAGACGCCGAGCCGGTTGTAGAGGTGATTGCCGATCCGGCTGGGGAGTCAACTGAGGGGGTTGTAGGGGGCGACGAGGCCGTACGCTCGGCATTTGAGGCCACCGAGCCATCCGCTTCAGGACGAGCAGATTTCTCTTCCGGGGATATTTTTGCGAATTTGGGAGATCTACCCGGCGATTTGTTTGAGGGTATGGCGAAAGAAAGCTTGACGCAGATGGCACGTAAAAGAAATGCCGAGCAGATGGCCACCCGAAAGAAGGCTGAATGCGCCGATCAAATCCCAGCTTGATCAAGCCCTTCGTACCCGTTTCTGAGGGGGCAGTTGAGGTTGCTGTGTCCGATACGGGAAAAGAGGGTGGAGAACAGGCCGATGGGGAACGGCTGATTCCGGAGCAAGGCCAAAAGCGTGGTGCCGAGGGAGAAGCGAGTTCAGAAGCTGGCCCTGATAGCAAACGGCCTCGGCTTGAAGAACCGAACGTGGTCGCTCCGTTCGTTATTCAGCCAAAGATCAGGGATATGCCGATTTTATCCGACGCTTCGGCCATCGAGGATCCAGCCGTGGCACTGAGCCTGGCGGCTTCAATTTCTCTGCCGGCTGACAACAAAGCCGTCGGTGCCGTGCCTGATATTATGGCCGTTGCCCTAACTGCTCAATCGGCACTCCTGGTAGGTCACCTTCATTTCGCTCTTGTTTGTTAAAGGCATCTAATCATACCGAATTGTTTTGCAGACGATCGGAAGGATCGCCGACTTGGGTCGCCGCCTGCGTGATGCTCTCAGGAGAATTGACCATTTGCAAACAGAGGTGCAGGGTCAAAAAAGTAGGGCCGAGTTCGAAATTATGAGAGCTGAAATGGAGAGCGCGAGAGCCGAAACGAAGAAAGAGAGGGTTTGCGTCGCCGAACAGCTTCGTGTTGATGCTGAGGATAGGGCAAATGCGAGCGAGGAATCGCTCAAACTTTCCAAGGAAGCACTTGCTGAAGCGGAAGCTCAGTTAGAGGAGCTTAAGGCGGCCCACGAGAAAGCCGAATCGGAGGCCTTTGAGGCAGGGAGAGGCGCCGCTCTGACGGAATATGTTGAAGAAGTGTCCAAATTTGAGAATCACGGGTTCAAACATGGGTGGCTCAAAGCCCTTGCTGCCGCTGAGGTTACATTGGATTTGCCAATTCCTTATGAGCAGGTGGATGTTGAGCCACTTGAATTCGATACCGACGAATGATCTGGGAGCCGTTTACTGAGCAGGCGTCTTTTTGTTTTTGTTTTTTCTTCTTTTGGATAGTGCTTTGTTGGTTCAGGGTAGTTTTCATGTATAAATTGGTTAGCATCTACGCGCAATTTATTAATGAAAATTTCCTTGTAATTTTGCTACCACCACACACTTTGTATGAAAGAGTTCTGTGGTTTAATTTTAATGAAAGAGTTCTGTGTTTGTCAATGCATTTGGTAAAATGGAATTGCATATACTGTGGGGAAACCCTGATTTGTGAATCTGCCCTTGCCCCAGGGGGTTCATAAAAAGAATTCTAGCTCTGAATCAACTTGTGAGCCGGCTGGGGTACTTGGTCCGAATAGATTGATAAATCTGCTCTTGCCAGTCAACTCGTGAGCCGGATGATTTTACTGTGGCACGAATGATTTTATCTAGAACTTTCTACACAAACCGTACATAGAATATCGTTTGTCCAAACTTTAGTTTTTTCCTTACTTGAATCTGAAGTCGCTAACCACTGAAGGTAGAGAGGAAAAGATTGGTCAATATCTGGGTTCCTGCAGATTCAATACATATCCCATCAAAATCACCATTTGCAATTTCACTGCCTACTGATCTTGGGCCCTTAGATTGATGAATCTGCCCTTGCCCCAGGGGGTTCATGATAAGAACTCTGGCTCTGAGGAATCAATTCGTGAGCCGGCTGGGGTAGTTTAGCCGAACAGATTGATGAATCTGCTCTTGCCCGAATCAACTTGTGAGCCGGCTGGGGTACTCAAGCGGAATAGATTGATGAATCTACTCTTGCCCGAATCAACTTGTGAGCCGGCTAGGGTACTACGCACTTAGGCTGCAGATCTTGAGCCAAAAGCTTGTCCTGCCGTCAACTTAGTCGGAGTCAGGCGATTGGGTTTCGCGATTAATGAACTTGCCTCGATCGTGCTGCCTGCGAGTGTTAAATGATCAAAGGTACAGCTTTTAAGAGTCTGGTAGGTATCTGATTCAGACTCCTGAGAGAAAATCTATTGTGCGAATGTCGAACAAACTCTTCTTTAACAGCAAAGGGGAAGCCAAGACATTGGCTGAGCTTGGCGGTGATATGAATCGAAGTGAACACCGTGGTGTAGACGTCCCCGAACGCCCCGGGAGGGTTAAGTCCCGTTCCGTTCATATGGGGGTCACTACAGTTCAAGGACTCAAATGTCACGGTTCTTAATCTTGAACCAAAGAGTCCAAATCCGGCAAATCGTTTTGAAAACAGATTTTTTTTGAAAGAAGTGCCAAACATGGACTGCTTTGCCAGATAACAGAGTCGCCACCTAAATATTTTTTATGGGGGAATTTAGGAAACCCTGACTCGGTGCCGAAGGCCACGTGTCCGTCATCACCAAATGTCTTGGCTCGGGAGCTTGGGTACGATCGGGGAAGGTCAGCTATGAGCACCCTCTTTCGCCCGGTCCGAAGACCGGCCTCTACTAACCGTGATATCCGATTTTGAAAACATTATGTGTTCTTATTCCGGTTATTAGCCTAGAATTACTATGTTATGCGCACAGAACAAGTATAGACTAGATTGCCTAATTTGGAAATAAACATTGCATATCCGTTTTGTCTCGAAAAACGTGTTGGTTTTTGCTACTCGCAAGTAGGCTAAAATACGGATTTCAATGAGTTGTTCCAACTCCGCAATCCACCTCCACCCACAGGCATTCAAACAGTGTATCTCATATAAGCACTTAGCCGCATGGTAAGCATACTGTCATGGCAACATTCACACGCATGCGAAGGCTAAAGCATAAAAACTTACATCGTACTCCGTGCCGAAAATAAATACCGGTTAGCAAACATGCATGACCTAGTTCATGTTAAGTGGCTAATGCAACACAGCATAGATGCAATCTAGAGTAGGCTCGGCTAACCCTAAGCATGGCACGTGAAATGTTACAACTATCACGTATTCAAATTGGAATTGAAAATACGATGCAGTTTGTATGATGATGTACCGAGCCCGGTGCATGTAAACAAATGCATGGATGCACGCATGCATTGCATAAGGTATGCTAATTTAGATGTGCCCTAATCTACCATCGTAAGCAGGTAAATAAAAGGGAGAAAGAAATGGGGATTGGAAGACATACACCCACTCACACACACTTATTACAAATATGCCCTCACTCGGAGGGACCAAAACAATAATACAAATTAATTAACTACGCAAGCAAATTAATTATTACAAATTAACTAAATTAATCAAATAAATTAATTAATCTATATAAAGCGTAAACCGCCTCGGGATGAGGTCCGGATGCAACACGCGCTCGGATTGGCTCGGAACCACTGCCATGCACGGATTGCCTCTGTTTCCCCTGCTTCCTCCTCTGAAAATTGCCAAAGTCCCAGAAGCACCTCTCAGGGCACTGGGGAGTACCACCGGCTGGGGTAGGCACCACCGGCTGAAGGAGGAGGCCACCGGCACTAGATGGAGTTATCGGCTGGAAATTGACTGCCGGTCGGCACTAAATAGTGCCGGTCGGCACTAAATTCCTGCAGAACCTGCGACTCACAGCAGCAGAGGGAACAAATGCATGGCAATATAATTCAAGCATTTATGCACCAAACACACCCCTTATCATGTTTTGATTCAAAGGGGCACGTGCCTCGATCCCGGACCACCAATCGCGCATTTCCATGCGTGATGGCCCTAAGAGCCAAGGATGCAACTTTGATTTCAAATGCATGTAATGCAAACAAGCAAGCAAGGGTGCCAAACCTCTATCAACTCACTTCAAGAGACCTAGCATGCATGCAAATGTGATGCAATCCTAAGCATGTTATCTAGGCATGCAACATGGACATGTGATGCACTTGTGCAAGGCATACAAGCAAGCATGATTTATGAGCATGCAAACCAATGGAAGGATGGTCTTATACATGAATTAGGCAACTCTAAAAGGCCCTAAATCAGTGGCCAAATGCTAAGTCAAGAGGGCCAAACACACATGCACACATGCACAAGTTAAGGCACCAACACTTAAGCATAATAAACAACATTCAAGCACACTTGAGATGAGTTGAACATGGGCTACTAGCATACATGAAAAGCTCTGAAATCCATGCAAAACTTGATGCCAAATCATGCAACAAAGCAAGCCAAGCATGCAACAAATGGCCCAAGTCTTGAAACAAGCCAATGAGGCATTGAACTACACTTATGCAAAGCAATTATGGCATGCATTAAACAACCTAAAACAGAGTTATAGCATGTTAAAACAAAGCCAAATGGCTACTTAGAGCATCTAAGAGGCACAGCACAAAGGCATGCAACATGACCAAAACATGGAGCATTCAATACATACTCTTAAAGCATTAAAGAAGCATGCAAGGCGATCAAACAAGCACATTACAAGGTCTGAAATGGCAAGTTAGATGGTTCTAAACCATCAAAAATGAAGCAAGTAAGGCATGCTACACACTCATGTTCTTATGGCCAACAAGCCAAATACAAAGAGGCTACAAAATACATGCTAAGATTGACCAAAACAACTATGGACAGAACTAAAGCATGGTAAAATAAGCCTACAAGCTTCATGGATCTAGGCCTAAAACATGCTAGAAATGAAGGCACACTACCTAGACATGTTAAGGCATCAAAAGGCATTACAAGGCAACCATGCTAAGCATGCATGAGGACCTAAACCAACTTGAAATCATGTTATACATGGGAATATAAGCATGGAAAACAAGTCAAACATGCTCAACACACACTCAAGCATGAAGCTCCATAAGGAAGCAAAGTTTGCCCTTTTCAAGGACATCAAGGAGGAGGGTGCCCTCCCTTCCTAGGACTTTAAGGCACCATCTCCACCACTGAAATCCCTCAAGATTCAGTGGTGGAGAGGCCCAAGCACACAAGTCCCGGATCTCTCCCACAGCACCCCTTTTCAAGGCCTAAGGTGGTCAAACTTGCTCAAACCACAAAACACTCTTAATATACAATGAAGAGGCTAAAAAAACAGAACTTTATGTATTATATGCTAAGCACAAAAACTGTTTTAAAGTAAGCAAAAAGAGGGTGCAAAAATGGGGTAAAAAGAGGACTAGTGTCTCACCCTTGTTGACCTCTTTAACAAAGTTGTAGTTGATGCTTCCTTAGGCTCAAATCTGTCAAAGAACTTCAAAAACCAGCCCTTAGAACCTTAGTTGCAAGGAGAAGGTGAAACACTAGGTGTTTGTGTGCAATAGTAAGGCACAAAACACCTAGACACACAAGAGAAGGATAGAGATAGAATGTGTATGCAACTCAAACCCCTAAAAACCAGAGCTTCTCTCTCTCTTTTCCTCTCTCACTCTCCAAATTTCTAACCCTTGAGCCAAGAGAAGAGCCTTCTCTCTTATAGACAACCAAGACTTACAAGCTAAGTCATCCAAGGGTTCATCCCCTCCATACACGTGTATGGAGGGGAAAACAAACGCCAACAGCTGTCTAAAAATATCCCATAAAGCAGCTGTATAGGAGTCGGCAGGGCAAAATGGTCATTTTGCCAAAAAAGGTGCCGACCGGCACAAAAGAGTGCCGACCGGCACAATAAAGTGCCGATGGCAACACCATCCAGCCGGTGGCCTCTAGCCACAGCCGGTGGTATGTGGGGGTGCCTCACAAAGCAATCCCTGCCCTCCAAGGCAAAAACACAAGTGTTTGGTGCAAAACCAAGCACAAAACGGTCGAGTTCGGAGGTCCTGAGGCAAGGCGCGTAGCCGAGAACTCCGGGAACTCCAAATGAACGCAAACATGGATAATCACCGAGCGTTCCAACGGTGACATCCAAGTCTTGAGGACGGTCAAAAATGGGGTGTCTACAGTTGCCCCTCTTTGACAGAACTCGAAAGTCATAACAATGACGGGAGTGAATGTCAAAGCCCAGAGACGACCCATTTTTGATCAGGCCGAAGACTTAGACAAACATACAAAGCGCAAATGGTTGAACTCGCAAGCTGCCTACGTATCCCTTAGGAATCAAACCAGCGTAGTTCAGCAGGAGGCACACATGCCAAGGATAAGTATGCGCCCGTAGGCGGGCAAATGCAACTGAAAATGCAAGAAGCCGAGCATAACTTATGATCATGCAAGAAAGCTGTAATGAAGCATACATGCGACAGTTATAAGCTAACATGCAACAGTCTACACTACAATGCAGAAAGGATGTAAGAGAATTATGCAATTCTCAAAACGTCTCACTCGGAGATACAATACCTGTGCGGCTCGCCTGGTTCCACCAGCGGTAAATGAACCGTACATACAATATCGTGCCTGAAAAGAAAGCAAACTTAACAGGTACAATATGGGTAGCAACATTCATAGCAGTGCCATCGAAAGTGCGTGACAACGCATGCAATGTGTATAGAAAATGTACTTGAACACATATAGTAAAGCAGAGCACGCATACAATGCAATTGTATAAAAGATTGTAATTGAACACATGTCAGTAAAACAACGCACGCATACGATGCAATGTATAAAAGATTGTAATTGAACACATATAGTAAAGCAGAGCACGCATACAATGCAATGTGTATAAAAGATTGTAATTGAACACATATAGTAAAGCAGAGCACGCATACAAGCAATGTGTATTAAGGGTAACTTGAACTCATCTAGTAAAGCAAGCACGCATACAAAGCAATGAGTATATAGGAAACTTGAACTCATGTCAGTAAAGCAACGCACACATACGAAGCAATGATATAAAGAAGAACTTGAACTCATGTAAGTAAAGCAACGCACACATACGAAGCAATGAGTATATAAGGAAGGAACTTGAACTCATGTAAGTAAAGCAACGCACACATACGAAGCAATGA